>PVKZ01003222.1:0-149157 GCA_004027375.1 Macroglossus sobrinus
ATTAAAGACAGTTTCTTTACAGGGCTTTTCATAGCCATCAGTAACTTTTAAGAGGAACGTAGGTAGTGTGTAGTGTTTTGCGAATGTGTTCGACCCTGGAGTTTCCTTTCCACAGCAGGTCCTCGGATGCAGGATCTGCTGTCTGGGAGGCATTGCACTGGCCCCAGGATGGGGTGGGGTGGGGTGGGGTGGGGTTTCAGGGCTTTCTCAGGTTCATGGAGCTCCTTTCTGTTCCCGGTGAACCATATGTGGTGTTTCACACAGCAGGCAGCCCGCATGACTACCCTGTGCTGTAATGTTTCCCGTTTTTGTTCTCAGACCTTTCCGAAAGGTGAATGAAAAAGGTGTCTTACTCTGGGATAAAATTCACAAGTTGCAGAAAGGCCAGATTTACAAGCAGGTATCTCATGACCAGTTTATTTTATTTTTTTGGTCTTTTGCTTCGTGTGCTCAGTGATAATGATAACAGCTAACATTCTTGGAGGCTTGCTGTGTGTGCCAGGCGCAGTTCTGAGTGCTCTGCTCGAATTGACTGTTTATAACTTGGTGGCAAAATTTAAGTCAGTATGTTTTCAGTATGCTATATCTAAACTAGAATTGAATAATTTTTTAAAACAAAATTTAAAGTGTTACTTTTAATAGGATACCACATTTAAGGTGCCAATAGCAAAGCTTGGAAATTTCCCTTGAAGAAGCATTTAATCACATGGTATTTTACTTGCCCAAATTAGTAATTACTTCCTGACAAGCTGTTTTATGTACAGCTTTAATATATTTTGGTATCATATAAGTCTTGGAGATGTTTGAATAAATGAATTGCTGACTATTATTGGGTTACCGAAGTTGTTTTTTTCTTTCTTTCTTTCTTTCTTTCTTTCTTTCTTTCTTTTTTTTTACATACTGATACATTCCTGGTGGTTATTATAACAACCTGCTAGATTTGGCATTAAGTGTATTTTCTAGGCCTTGAAAAATTAGCTTTGATACAATCATTCCACTTCTAGAAAGTTAGCCTAAGAAAATGATTAAGATGTAGCTAAAACCCTGGTATAAGAATATTTATCATGGAATTACTTATAAAAAAGATAACAGAGTAAATGATAACAAAATAAATGTTCAACATCAGGGGATTGGTAAAATGAATTATGGTATTCCTTAGGAACTGAAATTACATGGCAGGTTAATATTTGACTTGGAAAGATGGTCACAGCACGTTAAGTGTAAAAAGGTCATTACAAAAAATTCTATGCAATATGAATCCCTTTTGAAAAATAGATTTGACTTAAGAGAAAGGCCTGAAAGATTTCATACCAAGTTGCTTTCAAAGTTATGTTTTGATATTTAAAATAAATGACAAAAGCAAACAATTCTTTTGAAGTTTTAAAAAAGTAGGTATTTTGGGCTGTGGGTTATACACAGGTCTCTCTCCATCATACAATATACTATGTTTTTCTCTTATTGCAGGGCAATTTATATGAATTTTTGAAGCTTACGGGATGGAGAGGATCCAAAGTGTTGTATTTTGGTGATCATATATACAGTGACCTGGCGGTGAGGAGCCTTTTTCCTATTTCTTTGTCGTGGGACAGATGTGTTAGTTCCACTTATTAAGGAATTTCTCTTGTGTTTAAGACCATTCTTAGCTTTCATAAAAATGCGGAGGAGGCCACATATTTTTATCTCATTTTTTTATAGAACAGGATGGGTCGGTTGTGAAAAAGATAACTTTTTTTGGAAATGATGGAAATGAGCAATTTACTCAGAGTTTATCAGAAAAATCTTTCCATTTAAGTAATGGTAAGAAATAAATGTTGGTGTTCTTTTCTTTTCCTTTTATTAATGCATCAGAAACATACAAACTGTCTGGGCTTCTTTGGCCAGCCACCTGCTTCAAAAGAATATAAAATCAGCATTTCCAGGAAATAGGTATTACATGAAAATAGGGCTTTTTATGCCCCTTGGAATGACTAGAGGAATATGGCAGGACTTGAATTATGATTTAACCTATAATTGGAACAGTATATAATTGGAGGCATGGAGATGGACTCCAGTGCCTGTGTGTAGTGACACTTCCAGGTGGCTTCAGCACACACCCTGTGTAATCACATCTGTGCAGGGGGCTGAGGTCTAAGAAAAGGAAGCACAGGCTCAGAATGAGAAGACTGATGTTTTCATCCCAGCTCTACTGTTATTAGGTGTGTGACCTTGGACACATCCCTCAAGCCCTGATGTCTTTATTTGTAAGAAAAGTGAAAAGGTACTTCCTAAAGTAGAACTATAAAGTGCTACTGTCAGAATGTTGGCATTTGCCTCTTGCTTTGTGGGATCTTCAGGCCCTGAGGAGGTAACTGTGTACTACCCATAAGGCATGTGGGAACATGGCCCTGTGAGGTAACAGGCAAACACACATATAGGTCTAAGCCTTTTGAGAGATCATCACAAAGTAGTAGTTTTTCAGGTGTGGTCCTGAGGCATCAGTATTACCTTGGAACTTGCTGGAAACACACATTCCCAGGCCTACCATGTCAGCAACTCGGGGTGGGGTGGGGGCGGGCAGCCATCTGTGTTGTAACCAGCTTTCCACATTAAAAGTTGATATTGGGGTAATTGGCCTCATAGAATGAGTTAGGGAGTGTTTCTTCCTCTTCAATATTTAGAAGAGTTTGGGAAGTATTGATGTTATTCATCTTTAAATGTTTGGTAGAATTCACAGTGAAGCCATCTGGTTCTGAGCTTTTCATTTTTGGAAGGTTATTGATTATTAACTCAGTCTCCTTACAAGTTAGCAGCCTATTCAGGTTTTGTTTCTTCATGATTTGGCCTTGGTAGGTTGAGTATTTTTGGGAATTTGTCCAGTACATCTAGGTTATCCAAGTTGTTGGCAGATATTAGTTCATAATATTTTTTCTAATGCTTTTTATTTCTGTAAAATCAGTAGTAATTTTTACCACTTACATTTCTGATTTTAGTAAATTGAGTCTTCTCTCTTTTTCTTAGTCAAGCTAAAGATTGATCAATTTTGTTGATCTTTTTGAAGAACCAGCTTAGTTTTGTTGATTTTTTTCCCGTTTTTTTCTCTATATCTGATCTAATTTATTTTCTTTGTTCTGCTAGCATTTTGTGTAGTTGGTTCTCTTTTTTCTAGTTTCTTAAGGTATAAAGTTATGTAGTTGATTTACGACCTTTCTTTTTTAGTGTTTTTTGCTATAAATCTCTCTCAGCACTGCTTTTATAGCATTTTATTAGTTTGGATATGTTGTTTTTGCATTTTGATTTTTCTCAAGGTATTTTTCTAATTTTCTTGTGTTTTCTTCTTTGACCCATTGGGTAAGAGTGTGTTGTTTAATTTTCACATATTTGTGAATTTTCCAGTTTTTTCTTCTCATGATTTCTAGTTTCATATCTTGTGAGCAGAAAAGATACTTTGTATGATTTCCATCTTTTTAAATTTATTAAGACCATTTCACATTGTGTATTTACTTATTTATTGTCTGTATTTCCCATGAGAGGCAGGCATTTGTCAGTTTTTGTTCATTGTTTTAGCCTCAGTATCTAGAACAGGGCCCAGCAAATAGTAGCACTTTATAAATATTTGCCAGATGAAAAAATGAATGACCCTTTGGGTGGTGAGTATGCATCTTAGATTTTCCAGGACATAATTGGCATCAGATAGTCTGCTCCATTGGCAAATCATGGGGTTAACAATCTTTAGAATGAAAAATGTGGTCATGTCTGTTTATGCTGTAAGATCAGTCCAAGTCTGAGAGTCCCTGGTTCCCCGTGGTCCACAAGGCCTGATGCACAGTTGGTGCTCCCCAGCCATCTGTGGTTGAACTTGAATGTAGACCTTCAGTGGCATCGTGGTTGAACCTCTTTCTGCCCTTGACCTCACTGCTGTCTTACAGGCCATGATCGATGATTCCCGACCCTGTGTGTCTGTGACTCGGCAGCGGTTATTTCCGGAACAGAAACATTCTGGGGGGCGTGAAATGGTCAAAACTTTGGTTTTAATTAAATGTAATTCATAGAAGTCAGCTTGGTTAATAGCTAACCATTACCATTAAAAAATAATTCAACAAATGCCTGTTGTGTCTGGGAAAGGTAATGAACGCTTTCAATTCTGTGGAGATTAACGCTGACTTTCTGTATCTTTGCGATCAGGACTTGACCCTGAAGCACGGCTGGCGAACCGGTGCCATCATCCCGGAGTTGAGGGCTGAGCTCAGAATCATGAACACGGAGCAGTACGTTCAGACCATGGCCTGGCTGCAGACCCTGACTGGGTTACTGGAGCAGATGCAGGTTCGGGATTTTCTTCTCTCCTACTTTTTAATTACGCAGTAACGTTAATCCACTAGTCAAAGTTACGTTAGGTCTTTCCCATTTAATCGTGCTTATAAAGGGTGAGGCATCAGTCATCCTGAAGAATAACTGCTGGGGTTATTTTGCCCCTAAGAGAGTTTTGTCAGCTTCTCTGAAGAGCATTTAAAAATGCTCCCAAAGCTGTTGGGAGAAAGAGCTTTGTGGGGCCTGCGTGGTCTCAGGGGTTCGTTTACGTCCCTCTGTCAGCCAAAGTCCAGCGTCCTCACTTCCCCCATCAAAGCCGCCGTGGGAGGTGTCCTGGGGGGCAGTGGGATTCGAGAACCTCTGCCATTGTTTGGGTCCAGTCCTGCCTCTTCCCGTAGCTTGTAGCCGTCTCCATTCTGCGCCTCGGTTTCGTCATCTATTAAATGAGGGATCCTGTGGCACGAACACTTTGGGCTAGGCACCACGGCTTGTTGCAGAGTCTCAAAGCAAGAGTCAGGGTCCTGCGTGCCACCTTCATTTGATTTTGAAGATAATACCTACAATTTGCCGGCTCCCTAGGATGCAGTGGCAGTTTTTTTCTTTCTGCAAGTTCCACAGCCACTTTTGGACAGTTAGCGATGATTGTTGTTCTTAGGGGTGATTTTCCGGCCCGTGAAGCTGGCCCCCTGTGGCAGCTGTCACCCACTTCCCAGTCTCGTGAGGTACCTTGCCTTCTCACTTGGTCCAGCTGGCTGGGCCTGCAGCCATCTCAGTGTGAAGGCTGCCTCTTTCAGGATGAGGGGCATGGACGCCTGCTCTCTTGGCTAACACACCTGTAGCCTCTGGCCACGGCCTGCTAGCCCGCTTTGGAAATGGCCAGGGAACAGTCTTGCCTGGCCCATTTGGCAGCCCGTGTGGAAGCGGCTGGCAGTGAGCTCAGGCAGAGCTGCGAGGGGCTGGCAGGCCAGGTTGTCACTCCGGGCACACACATGCTCGAGCACGGGGCCTTGCATGTCTCCCCTGGTCTTGCTTCCGTGTGCTCCAGCTACATTGGTTCTTGGTCGTTTCTTGATGGGAACTTGTCATGTCTCTTTGCCATGTTCGCGTGTGAGATGATTTTCTAAAATAAAAGGCATCGATTCCGAGTCCATGTAGCCTCGAGTCTGTGCACAGGTCGTACAGTTAACAGTCGTGACCCTTCATGAGGCACACGTTGTGCCTAGAACTTGTCCTGCACATGCCACTCATTGAATAGTCCCAGCTGTCCTGTATGGGCAGGCATCGTTTTTTCACTTTAGATAAGGAAACTGGGTGTTGAGAGGTTAGATGACGTGTCTCAGGTAATAAGATGACAAAAGAAGACCTTGAACCGAGGCTGTGTGATACCCAGGTTCACGCCTTTGAGCACTGCACTGAGCTTTCCTGTTGTGTGCGATCGAGGCCTCAGGGGTGGCCAGGGACCCCTCCCCTGTGATGCTGGCAGCTGGTCACACACACACACACACACACACACACACACACACGCACACATGCACACGCACACATGCACACATGCACACATGCACACATGCACACGCACGCAAACTTCACGTAGGCGGCGTCACGACATTTTAGCTTCGAGGACAGTTTCTTTGTTTTCTTCTCTCTGACCTATGCAAAAAGTTGGGTGATTAAGGGGTGTGGGTTTAGAGACCGGAAGTGCTGAGACTATTTCTGTGATTTATCCAGTTAATTATACAAGGCGTAAGGTTAGGAAAGGAAGAAGAGGAAGTTAACGTTTACGTTGCCACCCTTGTTTTACAGGAGAGGAAACTGAGGCAGAGATTAAGTGACTTTTCCAGAATCACGAAGTTCGTGAACAGTAGTATCAGGCTCTTCAGGGAGGAGAGTTTACGATGGTCTGGACACTCCAGGCTTTCTGTTCGTTTCATTCTCACAACTCTCTGAAGTTGGTGCCAACAGCATCCCCATTGTACAGATGAAGAACCTGAGGCACCGAGGAGAAAATAACTCGCTCAAGTTAGGGGTGATGCTGGGACCCTAGAGTTTTCACCTCTGTGCTGTATCGCCTCAGGTTCTAACACTTATTACAACATTTTGTCTGGTTGTCTGGTTGGGTTCACTAGGATTTGAAAAGGTGTATGGCTGATTATTAAAAAAAAAAAATTACACAAATAAATGCCATTTCTCCCTGTTCTCCCTGTTCCTTTTTTACTTAAAAGCTATAGATTATTCCAGCAATCCTGTGTCAGAAGTTTCTAGAACTCCCCTTGGGATTATTTTCATGGCACGTAGCACATTATTTGAACTGTTTTCTGAGGAGAAAAATTTGTCTTCTCAGGTTGAGTTTGATTTTTTCTTTTTTTTTTTTTTCTTTTTTTGGAGCCAGGAGAGGTGTCATTTAGAGCCAAGTCTGATGAATTAAATACAAGGATGTAATTTTTGGTTTTAAGAAAGTAGCTCTAAAGAATAAAGGTGATTTTGTTAACTAGCCTCAGAGCGTACCCCAGACAGTGTGGCTAAGGTGGGGCTCATGGTGGTGGGGCCTTCCCAGGTAGCCACCCAGGGCCTCCTTCAGCCCTGGGACCGGCACACTTCTGGGCCAGATGGAAAGTGTTAGGCTGTGCAGACCATGCAGTCTCGGTGCCAGCCCAGCTCTGTGCTTGTGGCACAAAGCAGCCTTAGACGACCCGTAAATGGCTGCCTGGAGCTGTGTTCCTTATGGCACTAAAATTTGAATTTTATATTATCTCCATGTGTCATGAAATTCTTCTTTTTTTGGTATTTTTTCAACCATTTAAAAAGGAACACCCATTCTTAAGCTCATAAGCCTATAGGAAAATGGGTGGTGGGAGGGATTTGACTTCCTTTGGTGTAAGCTATGGGGCTCCTGACCAGACTGCAGTTTCCAGCTGACACGGGAGGAGAGAGGGCAGGTGGGGTACTGAGGCCAGTCTGCGTTTTGGCTCTTGAAGAACGGAGTACGGGGCTGAAGATGGCTGGGGTGTCTGCTGGGTCAGCTTCTGGCATGGGCTTCTGGTTGGACTTTGCTAATGCTAACTACCTATGTCGGAGTACATGGTTTGACTTAAAGATTAATTATAATTAACACAAGTCTTTGAAATATTTTAAAGTAGATTTCAGATACCTGAGAAAGTTATTTTTCTGAAGTTTGGCCTGGTAGGGGGAGCAGAGCTGGAGAAAGGGGGCGACTCAAGGAAAAGTAGTTTTCTTTAATGGGAGAGACTTTGCCATATGTTTAAGTGCTGATGGGAGGGATCCTGGTGAGTGGGTGGATCATATGGGAAGGATGGTCAATGATGGAGAAGGGTTCTGGGAAGGCAGGTGCTACGTAGGCCTTGGATGGATAGGGACGCTGTGGGGAGGCTGGGTTAAGGCCCACGCCCACAGCGCTCAGATGCCCCTTCTCTGGGAATGCTCTCCTGGCCTCAGATCCCTGGGCCCTTCCACCCTAGCATGTCCTGTCAATGATCTTGGGCTCTGCTGGGGATGATCCATCATCCTTGGCTGCCTTCCATTCTGGAAAAGCTGGGCTGGAAAACATGCCTTGAACTTGGACACTCAAGTTGGTTCTTTGTGTCTATGAGGCCAACGCGAGGGAGAGGCGCTCACCTGAGGAGCAAGAGTAGAGAGGAACGGATCATTCATATGGCTGATGGCAGCTAGTTTCCTAAAGGAAGAGTAAGTAATCCTTATTCTGGTCACCAGTCAGAGAATTCTCCTCTCCTGCAAGTAGGGAGCAGAGTAAGGGACTAGAAGCTTCTTTGTTCTGGACACAGGTGTTTAGTTCATGGACTAAAAAGAGTGTTTGGGCAGAGATGGGAGGGAATTTCCTCCCACAGACTAACAACCTATTCTGTGTGGTATCACACTGTTTTGTCATGGTTGGGGTCTGCCCTTCACAAGGGCCTCCATCTTGCTCTCTCGTATCTTTAGCATCTAGCACAGTGCTCAGTACACAGTAGGTGCTGAATATGCATATATAAGCGTATGTATGTATATATGTGTGGATGTATATACACATGCATGTGTGTGTATATGTGTATGTATATGCGTGTATGTTTGTATATATGTACATATGTATATATATAAATAAATTCCTTGTGACATCCTATAGATTTTGATCTCATCACATACTTTGTAGAGCCTAAATTGTGTAGCAAGTAATTCATTGATTAAAATGTGAAAGCTGATTAAAAATGTTAACAGAACCATCAACCCTCCAGAAGGTCCAGCCCAGTGTTCCAGGCTCCAGTAGCACAGCCAGTGGTCATTCCATGCAGCTGCTTCCTGGTGGTGTAGGCAGTGGGGTCCAGCAGGAAACCCAGATTGCAAGCCCAGGGTTCTGTCTGGGTGGCAGAGGCCCTTAGCAAGCTGCCTGTTAGTCAGGCTGTTGAGCCGGGCGGATGTGATAAACAGAAGGGCCTTGGCGCCCACGTCAAAAGCAGATGGTTCGCTTGTTTGGTCTTTTCCTCCTAAGCCTTCCCCGTGACCGTGAATTGCAGGGAGCCACCTGTCCCCTGCAATCACGTGCGCCGCTCACTCCGGCCAAGTGTTTGTTTAGCCACAGGAGCCTTGTGGAGAGACTTCCGAGAGTCCGTCCTCAGGTTGTGGGCAGTTGTCATTTTCCTTTTGCCTTTGGCTCCTATTTCAGCTCCATCAGAAAATTGTCTGCTTTTCCATCTCGTTCAAGTGCTCCGCCTTCTTGCTTTTTACAAAAGCAATAATTTTTTTTTCTCTTAAACACTTTAAAAGATAACATTAAGAAAAAAATAAACAAATTGTAATTCTACTACTCTTGCACAAATTAAAGAAAAATTTCCATGTTATATCCCAGTTATATGCAGATATTTTTACATGCTTCCAGTTAGTGGATGTATGGTTTGTTACACCTGCTATTTCTACTTAACTGCCAGTTTTATGTTGACATATATATGCATACATACACATACTGCATATAATAGGTAATATGAATTTTGTATATTTATATGTAATATGTATGTATTATGGGTATATTATACATATGTTTCTGTGCATATATATGTACTATGTTTATGCATAGCCTTTAATAATACTTTAATAGTTGTAGTTTAATACGAGCCTTGTTTAATATCTTCATAATATTCCATTTAATTTGTTAAACCCTGTTTCCGTTATTGGAGATTTAAAACTATTTTGGTGAAGAGAGAGGATGGGGACTGGGAAGTCTGAAAAATGTGTTATTTCATGCAAGTGCCTTGCTCTTAAACTTGAATAAAATTTCTCCAGTAAAAGCTGTCCATTAACAAAGTCTCCTGGCCTGATGGGTCACACACCACCAGCTCAGTCTCAGTCCTTGGCTTGTGCCCTGCAGGTTCACAGAGATGTGGAGTCCCAGCTGGTCTTGCAGGAGTGGAAGAAGGAGAGGAAGGAGATGCGGTAAGAGCAGCCCATTTGAATGTGGGGGGTCCACCCCCCTGTCTGCCTATGCTCGGCCCACACACCTGCCCCAGGCCTGGCCCGAGGCAGGTTTTGAAACATTCTTTTTTAGCTCCAGGTATAGATGTGACAGCCTCAGTGTCCAGAACCACCCGTCTGCTGTTAAGTTATGTGTGACATTTCCTTGAGTCAGCAGTAACCTCCCTCATATCTCCTACCTTTGCTATTTGTTTCTTTTTAAGAAAATCAAACAAATATGCCTTTACTTCTCTCACTTAAATACACACACAGCTTATATCTTCCACATTCCCTGCCAGGCCCTGCCTGATTTGAATGAGCCTTTCCCTCCCATCCCTTCTCCCTGCCTGCTTGACTTTCCCATTCGGGCAGCTGGCGGCCCACTAGCTAGTAATGCCGGCCACACGTTGTTTCTGCTGGGACAGTATTGGAGGTGGGCTCTGAACCACAATGGGTTCTTGGAGCCCCTACAACCCCGGTGCTTATTCATAGCCACGGCTGTTTCGGCAGCGTGCCTGCACTTGGTACCGTCCTGCTCATTGGTGAAGAAAGCCTGCCGGCATCAGAACAGCGTGGCGGGGTGCGTTCTAAGGGAATGGTACTTCAGAAGAGGCCTTGTGGACAGCCACGCGTCCCTGAGAGCTGCCACCTGGACACTGTTGACACGGTCATTTTTGCTCTTGTCCCTGGTTCCCCCCCTGCCCCGAACACAGCTGTCTCAAAGGTTGGGAAGCAGCAGTCACCCCTAGGTTCTGGCCGCCGAGCAGTGGACACCCTGATGGCGGGAAGCACAGAGAGGGGCAGAGTTCATCGCTCGGGGCTGCAGGAGCCAGGGATGTGTTGACACCATCCTTCCTCCTCCCTCTCAGGGCGTTGGCTGTCGGGGGCCTGTTCTAACTTGATTGTCACTCTCACACTGCTGTAAACATGTTGGGTGACAGTGTGATAGGCATATGCTGTGATTTGACTCCAGGTCCCTCTCCTCTGAAGGCCAGACCTGTTTAACCCGTCAGAGATTTGGGTTTTGAATTCGTGTTTCTAACGACTTCGTATCTCAATGAGATTTTTTTTTCAGTAAAAGTTTAAACACCGTTTGTGTCATTCCACCCACAGACCTCATTGTGTTTTTTTAATATTCTACTTTTTGGTTTTTACATCTCCTGTCACCATATGACAACAGACAGTCACTACCAAATAGTGGCTTTTATTACACAGTTGCATAAATGAATGTTTTTCTTGTTATGTTTGTAACTGATTTATTAACAGTCAGATGGTATTTAGCCATTTTGCTGGAATATTCTGTGTGAAGGTGGCCTAGCCAAAAGGTGGTGTGATGCACGTGTACACACACCTGCAGTGGCTTAGATTCTGGGGTTGGGTGAACGGCCTTGCAGAATTATAACCTAGGTTTTGAGGGGAGCAGTGAGTGTTTGAAACCAAGAAATGGATAGTGGAGATTTATTTACATCACTATAAAAAAATCCTTCGTTTCTTGGATATTAAAATACATCAGAGTTTATAATATGCTTTTACTTCTCTAACCTTATACTGTTTTTACTATAAACTTATTACAAGGGGGTCTTGGTCCCATATTGTAGAAGAGGGAAGCTTGGAGACTCAGAACATTTTGTGTCTCTCCATGCACCTTCAGAAGCAGCTCCTGCCGCCGATGTTTTTGTTTGGAAAATGGAGCACGCAGATTTAGACGGACGTGGACACCGGAACGGGGCCTTAACAGTGCTCCGTCCAGCTGGCCTCAGCGGGAAATGTGGTCAGAGTCATTTGGGTTATGGATGGCCAGGCTGTTTTCCTGACTGGAAGTTTAAGCTGCTCTGCTCTCCTAGCTGATTTTCTCTCTTGTAAAATGAGTCTTGTGAAAAAAGAAAAGAGATTTTGATTGATTTTAGTAACTTAAAAACAGAGTGTCTCGAATCATTTTCTGTTGCACCCTCCCCCCCACTTTTCTTCTTCAGGGAAATGACCAAAAGTTTCTTCAACGCCCAGTTTGGGAGCTTGTTTCGCACAGACCAGAACCCAACCTACTTCCTGAGACGCCTGTCACGGTTTGCTGACATCTACATGGCGTCTCTGAGCTGCCTCCTGAACTACGATGTCAGCCACACGTTCTACCCCAGGAGGACTCCACTGCAGCACGAACTTCCCGCATGGTCTGACGGGCCCCCCAGCTTCAGACTCCCGCTCCTGCAGGAGGCCCAGGCCAAATAGCCTGGTGCCCACCTGTGGAAAAAGCCAGAAACAACCACGGCCCCGGATTGGGCAGACATGACGGGGTTAACTTCGTGTGGATCTGAGTGTTGCTTTCAGAAAAGACACAAGTAGGCCTTCTGCTATTTATTTTGTACCTTACGGAGAGTACTCCCAAGGTCGTTAAGACAGAAGCTAGCGGCCCACCAGTCCCGCCTTCCTGCACATATTGGGCCGAAGGCAAGTTCCACATGGACACTCTGTGACCAGCCTTCCTGTTTGCCGGGGTCAGTCTTTCAGGGACGGGTGAGACTTCTTGGTACCATCTCCGTACTCCAGCAGGTGAAGTTTTGAAACTGTCCTTGAGTCTCCCCCAGAAAATGTATTGAACAGTCACGGGCAGTGCATTGGGAACGAAGGGGCAGGGTGACATGCAGTGATAAACAGCTCGCGGAAAGCTGATGGTTGAGTGAGCTGTACAGTGGCTTAAGATGACAGTAAGTAGCAGGGATGGTCCCCAAAGAGCAGCCCATTCCCCAGTCATCTGGTGCCAGGGCTTTGGCGTCCTGGTACTTGAAAGAAAACAGCCTCTCTGGAAAGTCTAATGTGAGGAAGAACAGGAGAAGGTGCGAGTCCTTGGCCTTTGGTGGTCATCGGTATTCGCTTCCTGTGTCCTGCCCCATGCTTGGCTGGGGAAGGACAAACAGTGCCACAAGTGATGGGTGCGTTCACACTTTTCTCCAGAGAAGAGCTTCTGGTTCAATTTTCAGCTGGCAGAACAGACTTTGTAGAATGAGGCTATTGAGCACCAAGCATGTCAGAAGAGCCAATGCTTTGTGGTGGGTCCCCAGGAGTTTATCACACCTGAAAATGCCACCTGAGTGTCGGTTTGATATGCTTATGGGAGGACAGAAAATGAAACAGGAAAACAAAATGGTCCTTGCAATGAAGTGCCACACCATGACCCTCACTGGGTTGTTTTGGTATCTTGTTAAAACACATGCATTACCAGAGACTGTTCTTTTCTGGAGGGCATCCTGCATAGGCCTGCCTCGCTTGTGGATTACCAGCCAAGGAGCACGCTTGAATTTAGCCCTCTCCTCTCCTTAGATGTCTCTCCTGCCGTGTTCGTGTGGCTATTTTGGGAATCTGGGTGGTTTTCTTTAGATGTCTGTGTTTAAGGTGGGAGAGGATAAAGGGCATTGAAACTAAGAGAAAAAGAGTTAAGAAATGACTTAGCTAACTCAGTGTTTCTCATTTCTTTCTAAGGACAGTACAAATGACATACATTCTTAAACCTAAGGAATGGCAGTTACAGGAAGAGGGCATGTGGGGAGTGCTTGCTAATTCGGCATTTTTATTGTAATATTGGCAAGATGCTCGCTTGGCATTCCATAGGCTGCCTGCCAGAATGCAGAAATTAAATGATTTTTGCATTTAAACATATATTAAATAGCATGCTTTGTAATGCCGCTTGTTATAATGGGGTTTTACTTGTGGTATTTTCTTGTTATTTATAGTAGTGAAGGAGAGAGACCCTTTTAGACCCAATAGACCCTATTAGACCCCTTTTTTACTTCTAAAGTTTATTGTAAACACAATAGTCCGTTCCTTTTTTGGAATGGGGTGGGCCTTTGTTTACTGTTGGACGGGTGTTGTAAGCGTTAGAGTTTATGGGGGACTCGTGGGTGCCCAGACCCTCTGGGTGTTGGTCCTCAGAGGTCACGCTGGTGCTTTTGGCTCATAGTTTCCGCTTTGGAGAAGCTGACTGATGAAGTAGGTATTATTATTTTTAAAAAATTTTTCTTAGTTTTTCCTTAATCCCATATTCATTGGATGTGTCCTCGGTGCCAGTTTCAGGGTTTTTTGTTTACTCAAGAATGAAGTAGAACTGTTTTTCAAGCCTGCTCTCATGGATGTCTAGATTAGGTGACCCAAGCCTCAGGGGAGAAATAATGTTTTTTGAGTGTGAATAATGAATTTTACAATTTATTACTAATTATGGTTTTCGTCTCTGGGCCACTGAACACGGCTGTGTTGAGGGCTGCCACGTGGCAGATGCCCGGCATCCCTCGGCAGGGCCCACGCCTGGGCTGGCAGCATGAGCCAGGACAGCCACCGCCAGGCGAGGGGCAGCGGCATGCTGGTCTGCGCTCGGTCAGGATGGATTTCAGCTTGTCGTTGTCATGATTGCGCTGGGCATTGGGTGATTTCCGGGTGGTTCTCTGGTGCACACGCTGGTGCAAGCACAGTGGTGCAAGGGGAGTGAATCTGTTTTCCACCCTTGAAAGTAGCAACTTGAGAAGTAAACAGCATCAAAGTAGTTTGCGCACTGAAAAATGTTTTCCACTTTTGGCATTCGTTAGACTGATTTTCTAAGAATTACGTGAACAAAAAATTCATCGTCCAGGGGCAGTTCGTGTCCGCCGAAGACAAGGCCCCCACGGTTCCCACGGCAGGTAGCCTTGGAAGGGGCCTTGCCCAATTGATTCTGTCATAGTTGCTTTTATAGAGGAAACCTGGCTTTTAAAATATTTTAGTTTGGCTTAGAGCTCCCACTTGCCTCCTAAAGTAGCCCTATTTTTTTTTCTTTAATACTCTTTAGCTCAGCTTTGTTTTCCGCTGTCGCCGTTAATGCCACGTAACATAAACCACCTGTGACTGATTCGGGCACCTCTCAGACTGAATCACCAGTTGCTGTGACTGCATTGGCCCTCTTAATTATTGCAAAGGAGAAATGAAAAGTAATCTTCTAATCTTCTAGCTAATTTAGCTCTGGGGGAACGAAATGGCCCTTCCTCTCTCTTCCTCCCCAAAGGCCTTTGAAGCAGTGGAGAGTGTGCTCAGCATTGGAATTGAATTCCACTGTGCCAGCTGCTCATTTGCTGCCAAAGGCCCACTTGGGAGCCCTCATCTAGGAGGCTCAGACACCAAGTTTGGCCACAGGCTGGGTTCCTAGATTACTCTATTCAACTACTGGGGAGCCTATGTGGTGTCCTCTTACTTTCAATTCCTTTTTGTACCAATTTTCCCTTTTTTCACCCCCCTCTTTTATTTGCCTTGGCCTTTGGGAGCTTGGTTCTAAGTTCAACTAACCTCTAACAGCCTAGTGGGTTAGGAAAGGAAAGAGGGTGACATTTCCTTAATGCGGGGTCAGCACAAGCTTTTCCTGTAAAGGGGCAGACAGTGAATACTTGAATCTTGGCAGGCCACTTTCTGTCGCCTCTACCGAGGCGTGGGCAGGCTCTGTTCCATTACAACTTGATTTGTAACACTAAGCTGCGGGCTGGATTCGGCTCTTGGGCCATACTTTGCAACCCCTGCTCTAAAGGATTGTGGTGGTGCCAGTGGCAAGATTACCTTGCTGAGAGCCTGCAGATGAACCGCCCCATAATGGAGGCAGACAGTGGGAAGACGTTCTCTAGGTGAGCGCACCAGATTTTCCTGACTGCCCACAGCTGGTCTCTGAGCATATTTACTTACACAGCCAGTGGGAAAATACTGTGTTTCAGACACAGGGTATAATTGTCTTGTGTAATTGAGCTGAAGGCTCGGGCACTAGCTGAATATACCTCTCATCACACTCGTTTGTGATTGTGCTTGCTGCGGGTGGTGGGCTTGGCTGCCCAGAAAACCCTTCTTGCTGGAAGGGCTCTCTCTCCCAAGTTCAAGTTCTGGGTGTTCTGCCAGCTTTGGGAGGAAAGCCCCGCCTTGGACAAGGTCACACCCCTTTCCCTGAGCAGCTCCCTTCCCGGGTTTGGATCCCAAGAACGAGCCTTGTAAACTTCCTGCACGTGCATGTCCATCCCAGCACATCTGCTTTCGGGGAACCCCCACCCCACTCCGGGACAGCACTTTTTACTTCTCCAGCACTGTAGTCTCGCATTTTTAGGGAACTGTTTTCCTGATTATTTAGTAGAATGACAGAGTGTTGCCTGTATGATATCAGGTGCAATAAACACAAACTAGGTAGATGCACTATTTATTCTGAATATGAATTTGCTATTTATTCTAAATGTTGATTTTATGTTATATGATACTGAACTGATTGACAAATAAAAGTGAATTGTATCATCCAGTTTATTCTTAGTCCTCCGTTATTATGTACTTAAGTTAGTGGCAAAACCATATCAAATTCTAAGACACCCCCAGGGTGACAGATTGAGGATTCATTTCTCACCACTCTTGTTCCATCATCCCCAGCAGAGCACACTCGCTCGCCTTCAGAGCTTAAAGGCTGTGTAATTAAGCCACTGATGGAAAGTTGGTGTGAGCTTAGCTGTGGGTGGGCAGCAGGTAACACATCTGGAACTTTTGTGCAGCAGACAGCCCCCACTTGAGAATGTGATCCACATGTTTGCCATCAAATGACCAGGAAAGCTGGAAATTGGAAGCAGTGTTTTAAGGGAAGAAAACACTGAATATTACTGAATTAGGAATGTTACGAAGTCAAATCTAGATTTTGGGTAAATTTAGAAATATTTCGAAGACCTTTTTTAAAAAAAAAAAACTGTGTGTGTGTGTTGTGTGTGTGTGTGTGTGTATTTAAACCCCATACCTCTTAGCAGCTAATCCCATTCCCCTCTTCCGTATTCCCTGGCAATCACTAACCCTCATCTCTAGGAATTGGCCTATTCTGGACATTTCATGTAAATGGAATCATAAGTATGTGGTCTTTTGTGCCTGGCTCCTGTCACTGGTCATGTTTTCAAGGTTCCTCCATGTTGTTGCATGTGCCAGTACTTAGTTCCTTTTTAGAGTGGAATGACATTTCATTGTATGGATATACCACAGTTGGGTCATCTATTCATCAACTGATGGACATTTGAGTTACTTTCATTTTTGGCTATAATGAATAATACTCTGAACATGCATCTATAAGTTTTTGTGTAGATATATTTTCATTTTTCTTGTGTATCTACATTAGAGTGAAGTTTCTGGATCATATGGTAAACTTTTCAAGGAACTGCCAAACGGTTTTCCAGAATGGTTGCACCATTTTACAATCCCACCAGCAGTATGAGAGTTCCAGTTTCTCCACATCTCAGCCAACACTTGTTATCTTTTTGACTATGGCCGTCATAGTGGGTGGGAAGTGGTATCTCATCGTTACCATGTCTTATTAAAATATACACAAATCCTTATGAATTAAATAATTCATAAGGCAGATGGTTAATTGAAAAGGCTCTAATTATTCTAAGAAGTGGATTTTTATCTTCAAAGTTTAACCCCTCTTGTAATGAATGGTATTTTTGTTTCCCAAAACAGTAGATTTATTCCACTAACTTTCTGTTTCTTAAACATTTATTGAGTACATTTCATGTGTCAGACATGGTGCTAAGTGCTGAGACACAAGACGAATGAGGTGAGTCCCTGCCTCGGGGAGCTTGTAATCTAATAGGAAAATAAGACAAGGTCACAGTTACTATCGAGTTGGGTAGAATGCACTAAGTGCCATCTACATAGGAAGGACAGCAAAAGGTCAGAGGAGGGAGAAGTCCCCTGAGTGTGTGGGTGGATTTGACCTGGTCCCTCACTCACAGAAATGAGTCCCCCAGATTAACTAGAGATGCAGTATGGCTTGGATGCTTCATACTTCCAAATGTTAAAGGACCTTGGGTTCCCAAAAGGCACTGGCGCTAAGGATTCACAGTTGACAGCCTTTCTGAGGGCTCGGCTGGCCCAGGTGGCTGTGTGTGATGGCTGGCCACAGCAGGTCCAGGCCCTCACTGCACCCCCAGAGGGTCACCACTCTCCAGCTGCTGCTCTTCAGAGACCTGGAAAAGAGTCACCTGTGAAACGCAGGGAGGACGCAGGACCTTACACTTGTTGACCCTTTCCAGGTCAAGCATTGATTTCAGCCCCCGGTCTGAGGCCTTGATGGGGTTCAGGACACTACCCCAAAATATAGCACTTTGGCATATTAAATATCTTAAGCTGAAGGGTTTAAAAAAGAAAAATAAAATGGCAGAAGCAGGAAGGTCACTCTGACTTCCTCCCCACATCTTCTTTCTTCCCTGAAATAGGTCATAAAACTCCAGTGTGAAAGTCCCCTCCTGGTACCAGGAGGAAAGAAGACACATCTCCAGAGATGAGGATTGTGGGGCCAGGAAATCTGTACCAACAAACCTTGTTAAACTAACTTAACCCTTAGCCCAAACCTCTTTGTCTTGTCAATTCTTCACAAATATATTGCTTCTTTGTGTAAAAGTATAAAAGCTTCCTGCCCTGGTCCCTTCTCCAGGGCTTCATTCTCTTTTGAAGTTTGCTCCTATGTCCATGTAAACATTCAATAAAATTCATGTGCTTTTCTGCTGTGAATCTGTCAGTTTACTTTTCAGACCCAGCTAGGGACCCTAAAATGGCTGAGGAAAACTTCCCTCTCCTACAGCCTAAAATACAGTTCTTCCACAAGGCCCTGGGGACATGTGGTGGGAGCATTACTCCATGCATCGGGTTGGGAGGGAAGATGGGATAATGGTTAAGGCCACTGCTGAGGGCTCTCATTGCTGTTTGAAGCTTGTGCACCCTGGACAAATCATTTCAACTCTGCTGTAGTTTCCTCATCCCTAAAGGGTCATACTAATGTTTACCTTACAGGGAGGTGTGAGGATTAAATTGGATATTAAGGAAGGTACAAACACCTCACAAAGGTGGCTCTTCATATGATTACTAAAAAATTCTTTCAGGTTGAAAGTTCATCATAAACCAGGGGTGGCCCTTGAGCTTTCGAGTCAATCAGAAACCGTATTCCAGAGGCAGCCGCCCCAAACCTTCTGCTGTCTAGCTCTGATCAGCACCAAAGTTTTGTCAAGGATGTATTCAAGATGTCTGGATTGGCACCAGAGTCTACAGGCATCTCCCACCCTTAAATATAAAAGACATGAGAATCTAGCACATCACTTTGAGGAATGGCACCCTTGGCGTAGGGGGTTTGTTAGTGGAGCATTTTTGCCACCTGCTCCGATTGGAAGGTTTAGCTGAATCCTGCATCCAAGATACTCTCTTGCCTGCCTCACGTGAGTCTTATGCATGGTGCTGATGGGCCCTTGGAAGGGAGCTGAGAAGGCACAGAGCACATGAAACAGAATGGATAACTTTCCCCCGTTTTTCAACATGATTTTGACATAATGCTTGCAGAAATAAAATATCAGCCCAGGTGAACTTAACTTTGCAATCTGTACTAGAAACTTTTATATCGGTTTGATTAAAAAACAAGAGGATCTCTGATCGGGTTATTTTTCAGTCTGTCGCAGCTAGCTGTAGGCTATCTGCTGCCACAGGCACTAAGGAAGGACCACATGGTATTTATATTTGGTTCACTGCAGAAAAATAACATCTATAGCACAACGTAAGCTGAAAATGGTGCAAAAAAATATTTTTGTAACGTCTCAGTGCCAACTTACAAATATTCAACCATGATATAGTTTTGCGGGGGAGGGACAGCACATGTCCGTGCACGTAACGATCACAGCAGCTCTCTGGCTATTACTGCAGGAAGGTTCTAGAACCAGACAAGCCTAGATTTAAGTATTGTATTTCCCTGGACCTGAGTAAGGCCATCAGCTCAGGCTGATGAGGTACAATAGGGCCTGCATCAGACTGGCTGTCAGTTTTTATATAAAAGGAAGAACTAAGTTTTATCCCTAGCTTCTCAGTCCAGCCCAGGTAATAAACTTCAGGCAAGGTGTACTTTCCACATTCAGTGTGACCGGGGTACCTTGCTACAGGCTTCCCCTTGGGTTGAAGTCAGTGGGGGCCCCATCTGCACTCAAGAATCACTAATGGTCCTTTCCTGGGATACGAGAGAAGAGCATGCACGCCTAGATACAAAGGACCTCATCAAAGGAACAGAGCTCTGAAAGCAAGCAGCAGCTGATGACAGGCAGAACCATCTTGGCCAGCAATGTAAATATACCTTTAGGTGTAACTAAAGGAAACACACTCTTTTTAAGGCTTTATGTCTTACTGTGCCATGGCTCCCTCATAAATGTTTATGGCAGAATTTAGCCCATTTCTCCTCCTCGTGACATGTCACTTGGTCATGAGGTTGGGTGGGGCAATCTCTAGTTCACCCCATCTCTAATTCTTGGAGGCTTCAGCCACCCACACGAAAGAACCCAGGAGCACTGCACGAGACATGGTTTCCCTCTGCTTGCAATGCCACGGCTGCCTTTGGGCTTACTGCCCTGAGACATGTTCTAGAAGTGAGCTTTTCTGGGTGTGATGCTATCCACAGAGATTTGCTGCAAGACGTCATTCCTTGCACCCCAACGGGCCCTGTTCCTAGGTACAAAGGCAAACTCACCGTGAAGGTGTCATAGGAAGGTTCTGGAGGAGCCGAGGTTGCGCTTTCGTACATGGGGTTTGAGATGTTCTCAGGCTGGCACTTGCCAAGAGCTGTGACATCAATATCCTCTTCTGACTGCTCAGAAAGACAAGCACCAGGGCTGAGAGCCAGGATGTCCCCAGGGCAGGAGCAGCTTGTCCAAGTCCACAGGTAAAGCAAGCCCAGCCCAGACCTCCACTTCGGGAACTTTAATAGTACTTTGAGATCTGATTCATATGTAGTTTCATGCACCCATCTTAAGTCTCAGCTCAGTGACCTCTTAATATTCCCACCCAGGTGTGACCTCTGCCCAGATCAGCATATAGGGCATTTCCATGCCCCCAGGCAGTGCTCTAAAGCCACTGGACCCCCAGCACCCAATCCCACCCAGGGGAACTGCTGTTCTGAATTCTATCACCTGGGAGCGGTTTTGTCTGCCTTTGAACTTAATTTAAAAGGGATTCAACAGCGTGCACACTTGTGCTAAAAATGATATTTCTGAGATTTGCCCCTGGAGCATATCAATAGGCATGTGAAGGGCTGCCTGGGGGCTCTGCAGTCTTTACCAGGCGTGCCTGGAGGAGGCAGTGAGGAGAGGGAGGGCCAGGTCCCCGGGGTCATCCTACAGTCCAGATATAGGCTCAACAGTTCCACTAGGGTGAAATGTTTCAAATTCAAAACCAAATAGCCATTATGTTTCGCTGGCTGCAGTGTGAAGCCACACTGTGCGGGTCCCTGACCCTGCCCCCCACCTCAGAATCAGTCCTGAAGCCCAAGCCCATCATGGTGGGCACCCGTCTCATGAATCCTCCAAGGTGAGTGTGCTTCCTGAGCCCTGGCGAATCTGCTACCAAGCCAGACTCCTGGCACAGAGGGTCTGTGCTATTGGTGGCCCATCACCTTCTCAACCAGGAAGAGAGGGGCTTGGAGCAGCCACCGCTGCTGCTCAGAGGGACAGAAACCCCACCTAGGAGGCAGGAAGTGTGTTCCAAGTGTCTTACTTCTTGGAAGCTGCAGTTGGCTAAAGCTGCCCAGTGCCTAGGGCTGGATTGCAAAGAGGACCCCTGTCACATGCTCTCATTTTTTCTTGCTCTTACCTCAAAACGCTGGAAGCCAGTTGTCCTCCGGTGGAGTCGGAAGTAAGAATATGCAACCAAAGCGATGGCACCAATGACCAGGGTGATGGCAAAGAATATCCCTGTCCCCAAGCCAGTGTGGACGGCAGTCTGAACAGGGAAAGGGGAGGGGTCAATACCTAAAACTGCTGACTTCCCCAAAGACCTATGCTTTCTGGAGCCTACTGCATGCTTGCTGGGCTGGGGCATCTTGGAGCAAGTTGGAATAAAAATGATGATAAAATAGTTAACATGGATCTACTCTTACTACTGCCAGCGTCTCTTCTAAGCCCTTTATATGAAAGAATCCATTTGAGTGTATAGTAGCCCAAAGAGATAAGGACAGTTATTATTGTTTCCATTTTTATATAGGGAAATCGAAGCACAGAGAGGTGAAGCACTTGCCCAGTATCACACAGCCAGTGAGTGGCAGAGGTGGGCTTTGAAGCCAGCTTGGCTTTGGAGTGTATGCACTCAACCACTATACTATGGAACCCCCCAGCAGCCAGCTGTGCTCACCCCTCCCTCACACCTTCAGAACAAAGGATACCAACACCACCAACCAACCACCAAACTCTTATGTAGCATGTACCATGTGCTGGGAACTGTCTTAATTACTTTCCATTAACTCCTAGTCCTCCAAAGAACCCAGGGAGGAAGGCATCATGACCCTCATTTTGCAGGGAAGAAAAATGGGGCTCAGAGAAGTTCTGGGACTTGTCCGAGATCACACAGCTGTGAAGTGGAGGGGCTCAGGATTTCCTGTTCTTCCAGTGGCTTTTTCATGGGCCCATCCTGTCCCTTTCATTCAAGTATTAATGGTGACAGATGTTGCGTTGCTAATGCAAAGGCATAGGTGTGGGAGAACCAGGGCCAGGCATCCCCAAGGCCAGCTGTCACGGGTCGGGGAGGCTCCTCCAGTTCCCAGGGGAGGAGGGTGAACAGGGCTTCCAGCAACAGTTTGCCTCTTGGGCAGTGGACATCAGCCTCCTGCTGGCACCTCTTCAGGAACCCTGGATACTCACCACTGGGGCAGGAGGTGCTTTCAGAGGCCTGGAAATGACATGAATGATCCCATTGGAGGCAAAGATGTCCCACTGCAGAATGGCTCTTCCATCGACCAACCTGGTCTCCTAGGGAAACAAGGGGGCCGAAGTTCTGTGGTCATCTGGCTCTTTCTCCCTAGGTTGCAGAAAGCTGTTCATTTTGCTTCAGAGCTTGGAGCCTGGGTTTCAGGCCTGTCTTCACCGACAGACAGCCCACTTCCTGTCAGTGGTGACACCTTCGCTATCACGACAACCAGAACACATGAGTTGTCCTTGTGCCAACGACTTGATCTAAGAGCTGCAGAGAACCTGAGGGGTAATTTGTCCAGCCCCCTTGTCTGATAGATGAAGGTCCAGGAGGAAAATGGTTAATCCAAAATCACCGAGGAAGTAAGTGGCAAACGCCATGTCCCTGGACTCAGATCCACTGCTCTGAACGTCACACCACACTTTTAGAAAAGAGATTTTTAAGTGATCTGATGCTTGCTAATGAAAGCATGATCCACTGGCCTGTGGTGTCGGCAATCATCTGACAGCTCATTAGAAATGCAGAACCTGAGGCCCCGCACTCCACCTGCTTAAGTACAACCTGCACTTAGACAAATCTGCAGGTGATTCAAGTGCCTGTTACAGTTTGAGAAGCACTGGTCTAAACTACTGATCCTCAATAGTAGAAATCTTTTATTAGGTAAAAATTAGGAAAACCATATTTAGCATTTGGTACATGCTAGGCACTATTCTTGCATCCCCACAGGAGCCTATGATTTTGACCTCAAGGTTGTCACTCTCATCATTACCACCACCATCAGCATCACTTGTAATATCAAAATCACCATGATCATCATCACCACCCTCACCACCACTATCATCAAAATAATTATAATCATCACCATCACCATTAATATTATCACTACCACCATATCTCAACATCAACACCATCGCCATCATTAACAGCATCACCTTGATCACTATTATCAAAATTAATATCACCCTCACTATCATCACCAACATCATCACCATCACTATCACCATCACCATCATCATCACCATCGCCATCACTACTGCCACTATTACCGATATCATCACCACCATCATTATCAACATCATCCACATATCACCATCATTCCCTTTTTAAGATGAGGAAATTGGGACATGGAGAAGTTAGATAACTTGTCTAAGTTCCTATAGCTAGCAAGTGGCAGAAGTGGTTTTCATAGGAGGATCATTTACTTCCAGGCTTACATGTCAATGCCTGGGATAGGCTCATAGTCTGACAGAAACGAAGGCATTGAATCAGATGGCTTTAAGGTGGTTTCATTTATAGTCCCTCATTACGAGCTTCTGAGACTGGTCATCACCAATGGCTTATTTTCCAAGGGGTAAAGGTGGCCTAATAGTCAGTGTGATGTGCTATGGGGTGCAGCTCATACCATCCTCTAAATGCAGGTTAAGAGTGCACATTCACATTTTAATAGTTGGCATAGATTATCTCCAGTTTTCCTAATAAGCCCAGAAGACTTTTCATACCAGTTGGCCCTGATCCTGGCTGGAGGTGATGAGCAGGTGGCTTCCCAGCCTAGTTCGCAGGATGGTACCATTGACAAGGTCATTGTAAAAAAAGATGCTGACGTTGGCGAAGTGGTGCTCGATGTCCCGCCCAGACAGCGTCTGAGAGGAAAGGAGAAACACAAGATAGTTTTTAAGGGCCAAGCGATATCTTTCTTTTTAACGATAAGGATGACACAGGGAAAAAAAAAGTCACTTCTCATGGCCTTGGCTTTTCTGCCTCCATGTGGAGATGAGGAAATGTCAAGTGTTTTTCAGGCTTTTGGTTGTCTGGGCCATGCTAGAGGCTCACCTCTTGCTAGGATGTGTATTGAAAGTCATCTTTATGATCTAAGCAGAGCTTCCCGATGGTGTCCTGGGAGAAGTGGGTTTTGAGAGGGTAACAAGTGGGTAGAGGTATTGCTCCTCTTGGCCATCAGGGGTGAGGGGTGAGTCGGGCCTGGGGCTGTCAGAGCCTACGGGTCAGCCATCCATGGGAGGGCTGAGTAAACACTGCCAGTTCCTGTGTGCCATGATGTGACAGAGTTTGGTGTGGCAGACTGGTTGCATTGGTGGCCCTGGTTCTTCACCCCTGTCTATAATCTTGCCCTTTGCCATGTAACTCTAAAAGCCTCCCACTCTAACTTTGGGCTCAGCCATGTCACTTATTGGGCCAGTGGCATATTAGCAAATGTGACCAGACAGGGCTGGCTGGACCGGGCTTGCTCTTACCACTTCCTGTCATCACCATGAGAATGCCCGGGCTAGCCTGCTGCAGGGTGAGCCCTGCGGAGCAGAGCTCCAGCCAGGACAGCCTAGATCAGCTGCCAGCCAGCTCATCTCAGACAGGTGAGCCTGCCTGGCTAAGACAAGAGGAACTCCAGCTGACCTGCAGATGTGTAAGCTCAATAAATGTGTAGCCACCACTGAGTTTTGGGGTGGGTTGTGACATAGAATCACTGTGATGGTAGGTAACTGATTCTGTTTGGAAGTGCTAGTCTATGGCACAGACATTGGGGACCTGACTCACCTCATTTTCCCCCAGCCCACTATTATGTGGCACAAAGAGGGTACTGCGAATTGACAGGTCCGTCAGGTGTTTCAGAAATGCCCGGCCTCTGGCTGAGCTGTTGGAGTAGGCCAGCACTCTCTGGGGAGAGGAAGGAAGCCATCAGATGTGTCAGGACGGCAGTGGCCGGAGAGGCTCACGTCTGGGACCATTCCTGACATTAGCCTCACTCTTCTGCTGTCTCTTCTGACTGCTCTGCGGGGATTTAAGGTGCACTTTTCCTCAAAGAATCCCAAGGTCTCAAGTCACAGCTGCATCACAGACCATTCTCAACATGGCGGCCCACACAGCTCTTGGAAATGGTAAGTCAAATCTTGAATCTCCTCTTGTCAAAACCCTGCAATGTCCCTGGCTTCACTCAGAGGAAACATCGAAGTCCTTAAAACAGCCCACGAGGCCCAAACCACCTGGGCACTGCTGCACCTCCTGATCCTGTGCCCAGCTGTCCTCTCTCTCACTCACTCTGCTCCAGCCATACTGGCTTCCTTGCTATTTCTCCAATTTGCCTGGCACATTCCCACCTTTCATCCTTTGCCTGATATTCCTTCCACCTGGAACATTCTTTCCACAAACCTGCATGGCTAACTCCCTCTCCTCTGTTCACGCTGTACTCAGATGTCACCTTATCACTAAGCCTTCCTTCATTTTATGCAAAATAGGAAGCCTGTGGCACCCCTCCCCCACCCCACCTTTCTGCTCTACTTTCCCCCCCATAGTATGTATCGCCTTCTAGCATTCGATTTTACTTACTTGCTTATTCTGTTTATTTTCTGGATTTATTTTGTTCACTGACATATCAAGCACACAATACTCACTGAACAAATTTTAAGAAATTGCACTATCCAGTTCAACTCTGTCTTTGTGCAGACAGGACTACTAATGCCCTGAGAAATTAATTTGTTAAAGGACAAACAGCCAGTGGGTTTTATTCTGATACTGTCTTTTCTCTAAAATGCTGTCACAAGCTCCCACATAGAAATGTTGGTTTGGGTGTTTTTCTTTAGACTATTTATGGTAATCATGATTTTTATACCAGTTAGGTTGATACCTTTGATCTATGAACAATGACTCACCATTTTAGGGTACTCCTTCTAACTTTTGCCTTGATCCTGAAAGCCCTATATTTATGCCTAGTTCATGCTCCTTAGCTGTGTCCTTGACCTCGTTAAGTCTCTGTTTCTTTATCTACAAAATGGGAATAATGGAAGTGACCTTATAAGGTTGCATGAGGATTTATTCCTTCTAACAAGGATTTACTGAGAACCAACTATATGCCAGCCACAAGCATAGAAAACCCTTTCCCTTACAGAGTTTACATTCTGTGGACTGAGTGAAAAGTGCTCTGAAAGGGTTCAGTATGGTGCCCAGTGCAAAGTAAATGCTCAAGAAATGTTACCTATTCTTGCTATTGTTATTATTAGCTCAGTTCTTGGATCAGTCAATAACGAATTCTTTTCCAATGAAGAGGGTTCCTCTTCATTAGATACAACTTGCAGAATATTGAAGTGACTTTTAAGTGCAGTGCAAAATGCAAGCTGACATCATGTTGGTAATTTGGCTCACTGGGTGATCACCAAGCAGGCCCAGCTCATTGTGTCCCACCCTGCCCATGAAGACAAAAGAGCATCTCATTTCTGTAGATCAGACTTTTAAACTGATCTAGATGCAAATAGAGATACTACTATTACTAACATCAAATATAGCATTTTCCATATGCTAGCCATGGGTCTAAGTGCTTTATAAATATTAACTCATTTAATTATCACAATGACCCTATGAGGTTGGCACTATCATTAGCTCCATTTTACAGATGAGGAAACTGAGGCCCAGAAGGGTGATGCAACAAGTGGCAAACCCAAGCTTCAAATTCAGACCATGGAGTCTAGTGCCCATGCTCATAATCATGATTGTGAGCCTCTGCCTTCATTCCAGGACTCACCTCTCTATAATACTTGCTTTGAAGCAACCCCTCCTTGCCTGAGGTGAAAGCAAGCAGACATGGTACGTACCATCAGGAAGTTTGTGAGTGAGGGGAAGGACATCAGGACCTGCAACAGATTCCCACTGCACGAGAAGCCATCTCCCACGTAGCCCACCTTACAGGTGCAGTTCACATCTGGAAGGCAGGAGCACATGGGGGTCCCACTGCTGTGAGGCAGGGATCTGGGCTGCCAAGCTCACCCTAGGAGATGGGCTGGCCAGGCTGAGGATTGCTCGGCAGCTTCATGGCCTGGAATCTGAAGTGTAGCTGGGGTAGTTACCTTTCATCCGGTAGCAGAAGACATCCCACATTTCACTCTTGTTGTTTCTTGGTCCATAGTCCACTATCCCAACGACGCCAGAGCCACAGTTCTGGGAGGCATAGGCTGTGGGGTAGGCGACCCGCCCACTCTCAAGCCAGCCTGCTGAACAGAGGTGGTACTTGGCCTGTAGGAACACATATGGCCACAGGTCAGCTGCAATTTCATATTTGTTGTGTGCTCCTGTGGTTAACATCTGATTCCCCCATCAGACTGTAAACTCGATGGAGTCTCATTTTGCCTACTGTGTCCCTATGCCTGAAACATAGTAGGTGCTCATTAAGTTTTTCTTGATTAAATCATTGAATGAAAGTGGTGTCTTCTCTTTCTTATACATTCACACTTTCACACTCATTTCTCTTCTCTCTGCTCTTAAGGATTTGCTCTCAGCCATTTAACCCTGAGTACAAATTCTTCTGTTTATGAGTTGATAGAGCCTTATTGACTATCACCACTATCATCATCACTTTTATCACCATCACCACCATTATCATCATCCTTACTGTCATCACCATCATTGTCATCATCATCACCATCATTACCACCATAATCATCACCATAACACTCACTGAGAGCTTATTCTGGGCCAAGTTCTATTGCAAGGGCTTTTTATGTGTCAACACCTTTAACCCTCACATCAAGACTTTGAGATAGGAACTTAAAAAATCCCTATCGTATAATTGAGAAAACTGAGGCAAAGAAGAATTGAGTAACTTGCTCCAAGTCACACAGCCCTGAGATTCATACCCAGGTAGTCTACTCTAGAGGTCTTACTCTTAAAAACTGAGTTCCTACTGTGTGCCAGTCCCTGTGCCCTATCACCTTTAGTCCTCTTATAAACATCCCAAATAGCACAGAGGCAATGGCTTGATCCAGGCCAAACAACCAGCAAACAGGAGAGCAGAAATTCAGACCCTCAAAGATGCTAGCTCTGGGATCTAAGGCTTTGCTCCTTGGTAAAGAAACATCAGGTCTGAAAAAAGGTGGAGAGATTTGGTAGTGATGGAGGTTGAAGGAATAGGCAGTTACTAGCAGGTACCTTCAAGATGCTGGCCTTTCCTAGTAGGCAGGGCTTCTGGTTTTAGAAGCTGAGAGAGTAGCTCCGTTTCCTGCCTGGCTGTGGCTGAGCTGGGGCAATCCACTTCACAGCTTTTTCAGACACAGAGAGCTCCAGCTATTTCAGAGAAATTCGACTGCTTTGTGGATTCAGGGAGATCCAAGGCTTATGATCTCTTTACAGTTCTTAGCTGTGAGCTATGCACTCTCATTCTGTGCCTCTGTCTCGGCATTTGGATGTCATGGTAGAAAACAGACTTTTGGAGTCAGGGACATTTTGAATACTGGATCTGGCATTTCTTATCTGGGTGACATTGGGCATATTACTTAACTTTTCAGAGCCTCGTTTGTCCTATTTGTACCTCCAGGGATGTCATAAGGATGGACAGTAATATCAAAAATCGCCCTTCACATTATAGACACCTAAAGGATGTGACAAATCATTACAGCTCCAGGAGCTTCCTGCACCCCTGTCCAAGAAGACAACAGCCTAAGTCTCCCCATGGTAAGAAGAGCATGTAGCTCCTCCCAGCAGACCCTTCTTGTATGGTGCCACTAAGTGGGGACCTACCTTCTGAGCATAGGACAGCTGGTTGTAGGTTGCAATGGTTGCAGCTTCGTTGGCACAGGCCTCTTTGGCTTTGTCAAAGGTCAGCTTGTATTGGCCCAGAGGGGAGCGAAGATGGAACACGCCAACAGTGGAATCTGGCAGGGGAAGGTGAGGAACACCCAGGTCAGCCTGCCTGGTTGGCAGAACTTCCTGTGAAGGACTTTGAAGGACTTTCAAGTGGAAGACAATCTACTTGAGTCTTTATATGTAGCATCATGAATTTGTCCTTTTGTGTTTGGCTTATTTTTGGTAGGGTGGTGTTTTCAAGGTTCATTCATGTTGTAGCATGTATCGGAATTTCATTTCTTTTCAAAGCTGAATAGTATCCCATTGTATGGATATATTACATTTTATTTATCCATTTATTTGTTAATGGATATTTGGGTTGTTTCTACCTTTTGGCTATTGTGAATATGCTACTGTGAACATAGGTGCGCAAGTATCTGTTTGAGTCCCTGTTTTCAGTTTTTGTCTAATTTTCTCTCTTATTTCAGTTGCACCATCAGCATCAGACAAATTGCTGCCTTCTGTCTTATTACTTTCTTTTCCTGGCATGATAAAAATTTCTTCAACTACATCTTCTTGAAAGCAGACAATGTTATATATCCTAGATATTTTATCTGCTAATATGCATCCTTTGTCTCAACTCTCAAAGAAATTTGAGGGGTCTTAGGACTTGATATATGTTATGGACTAAATGTTTGTGTCCCCCTTATATTCATATATTGAAATCCTAACCCCCAATGGGATGGTATTAGGAGGTGAGGCCTTTGAGATGTGATGAGGTCATGACAGTGGAGCCCTCGTGAATGGGATTAGTGCCCTTATAAAAGGGACCCCAGAGAGCTCCCTTGCTTCTTCTGCCATGGGAGGCAAAATGAGAAGTTGGCATTCTGCAACCTAGAAGATGGCCCTCACTAGAACCCTACGTGCTGTCATCCTGATCTCAGATCTCCAGCTTTGAGAAATGTGAGAAATAAATTTGTTGTTTATAAGCCACCCAATCTATGGTTCTTTACTGTAGCAGCCCCGATGGACTAAGACAGTACCTAACAGATATTAAGTCAACAGTTATTATTTAAATGTGTAAAAACTGCTTCACTAAAACCATCATGTCTGTAAAGCAGAACCAACCTAGTCAGAGACATCCCGTCAGCCATAAGATGCAGTCCCCTGAATTGCTTTCTGAACCTCTGAGGCCATTCCTCACCCTGGCTCAGAACGAGTGTTTGGGTCCTTTTTGGCTTTCTTCTAAGATGCCCAAATGCCTGCACCTCTGTACTTCTTAGCTTCAATATGCCTGTGAGTTTATTATCAGACATTCAAATCATCCTTGGAAGTGGTAGGGCCTTCGCCAATTAATGTGCTACTATCAAAACAGTTGCTAAGAAATTGCTTCTGAATGTAGCAGGTGCTTTCCTCTTTGGTTATTTAAACCCTAAACTTTGCTCTTCAGATTCAGTTCCAATTAACTGGTTGCAGGGGTTGCTAAGCAACTTGCAGAAAGCAAAGAAAATTCATGAGAAATGACCTTCGAGCTCCCTCCTGGTTCTCGTGGCTCAGGGTCCAGGTCTGAGTTTACATGGACCCTTCACTACAGAGGCCCACTACCTCCTGGGTCCGGCCAATGCATGGGCTATTTGGTCCCTACTTTTTCATTTTTCATTTTAAAAATTAAAATTAAAATTAAAATTTAAATTTAAAAATTAAATTAAAAATTTTACTTTAAGTTAAAATTCTTTTTTCTTTCGCTCTTGCACAGACCCCTCCCCCAAGCCTGAAAACCAAGGGCTTTGGGCCAGCAGCCCCTAGCCACACGGACCCTGGAAATGCAGGTCGGCACAGCTGGCGTCGGCGTGGCACTGCCCGTTGTCCTGTAAGCAGCGGTCAATGGGCAGCTGCTCTGGCTCGCAGTCCAGCCCGTCCCCCACGTAATGACTTTTGCATTCACACTTCTTCTTGCCCTGTGGGGAGAGAGGGAAAAATGGAAAAGCCCTTTCTCTAAGATCCCAGGACACACAAGTGCTCCGCGAGCTACAATCCAGCATAGGAGATACGTGGAAGGAACAAGAATAATCACCTCCCCTGTCCAGTGGGAAGTAACGGCTACGTGTAGTGTTTGTACAGGCTCATGATGAAATGTCATCCTTAATGTCTCAGCTCAAAAGCTGCTTCCCCAGAGAGCATCTCCCTGATGCTCCTGAATAAAGTAGCTCTCCCAGCTAGTTCCATCACATTGGCCCGATTTATGTTTCCCCCAACTTGGTGCTGACATATCCTGTGTATTTGTTTCTGCACTGAGCACTGTCCCCTCCCTTGACTCATTCATATATAGAATTTTTATTGCTACATCCCTGTGACAATGCATAGTAGGAGCTTAAGACCATTTGTTGAATTAATGAATGGTCTCATTTAATTTCCACAACGATTCTAGAGGGTCTACTTTGCAAATGAGGAAACAGGCTCAGAGAGATTAAGAGGTCAGCCCCAGGCCACATAGCAGGTAAGTACAGGAGCCTAGACTCAAAGTTCATGCTGATAAGAATAGGGACATTACCCCCCCCCACCACCACCATCTCCTCTTCCCACCAGATAAACAAACAGGGCACCTATTCCATTCTAAAAAGACTTGAGGGAGTGCCCAAACCTGCACTTTTCCTGCCGTTCCTTACCAACTTTTTAAATTTTAATACTTTTTTTTATTTCGAATAATTTTAGAGTTTAGAAAAGGTGCAAAAATAGCAGAGGGAGTTCCCAGCTACTCTCTACCCAGTTTGTCCGAATGCTAACATCTTACATAACCACAGTACATTTGTCAAAACTAAGAAATAGTGTTGGTACACTTCTATTAACTAAACAATAGGCTTTATGTGGATTTCTCGAGTCCTTTTATTGCTTAGAATATCACCTTGCATTTAGCCTTAATAAACAATAGATTGAGGTGGGAAGAATGCCTAGGAAGAGGCTGCAGGGTAAGAAGAGTGGAGAAGCAAGGCTGAGGAAGGCACAAGAAGCTGCTCTCAAATTTCCTGAGGAAGAGAGACTCACCGGGCCGGTCATCTTGCAATTGGCGTGCTCATGACACCCACCGTTGAGGCCATCTGCACAAGCATCTATCTCTGTGCAGCTGTGGCCATCCCCTTTGTAGCCCTTTGGGCAGCTGCAGGACACCTTTGTGCCCTTCTGGGAGCACTTGGCGACCTTTGCACAGCCCCCGTTGTCCTGTTTGCAGAAATCCACAACTGCAAGAGCAGGGAAGAGAGGGCTCAGTGAGCTACTTTGTAATTGGGGCTTCCGATTAGGGAGTATGGGTCACAGGACGAGTGACACTGAGGGAGTAAACAGGCCCCAACATGTTGGTGCCTTCCCTCCCTATGCCCTGCGATCTTTGTGTTAGCCTTTGCCAACACTAATACCCTGTGGCTAGTACCCTTATAGACCAGGCGAGGATATCTGTTCATTTCTGTCCCCTATGTCTCATACTTCTAGACTCCACTTTGGTAATAATTTTTTACTAAAATTATTCAAAATAAAAAAGTGAGTTTGGGTTTCTAATGTTAGGACAGTTAACGCACGTATGTATGTATGTGTGTAGGGTTAGTGCACTACTGAGCATCTGTGAGATAGACATTGTATACTTGTCCTACAGACGAACAAATGGAAACTCAGAGAACTTCGCTGACCTGACAGGGAAAACAGCTAGAGTGTGGCAGGGCTGAGTTTGACTCCAAAGCCCATGCTTTGCCAGCTATGTGATGCTGCCTCTTAGGATCTTTGTTTTCAAAACCCATCAAATTTTAATCCAGCAATATATTAGCTCAGGAGTAGCTGAAAAGCCATCTGATTTCTCTTGCTTGTCTTTTTGCCTGGAGACGTGGCAGCCACTTGAGACCCCGAGAGAATGGACATGAGGACAAAAGGCTTCACCCTAAGGATGGCAGGGCAGAAAGACAGACCTGGGTCTTAGCTGCCACTGTTAAGTGCTGACCCACTCTGGACTACCTTTAACACACTACAAAACAGCAGGTATAGCAAGACCTCACTTTTTTTTTTTTTTTAAAGAAAATCTGTATCTCTATTTGAATATTTATCTTTATGATAAAAGAAAGTACTTGTGGCCAAGACTGGTAGCTTTCCCCAATACTACTGTCTCCTTTATATATAGTAATAGATTTTTAGCTGGGCTGACAGTTGCCCATTGAAAGACTATATTTCCCAGGCTCCCTTGCTGCTAGATGTGACAGATGATGAGAGTCCGACCAATGGGAAAAGAACAGACCAGATTTTAGCAATGACTGGGTGTGTCCTTAAAGCCCTGTTGGGCTCCATCCTGCTGCCTGGGATGTGTTTATAGTAGTAGCCATCTTGGACCTGGCAAGTAATTGATGGCAGAGCAATAAGATAGAAGGAGTCTGGGCTCTCAGATGATCTTTCAGAGTGACACCCTATGTAGCCATGATACCTCCAGCCAAATTGTTATATGAGATAAAACTATATATCTAAACATCTGCCTTGTTTATGCCACTGTCCATTTGGGTCCATGTGTGGCTGAATCAATATCCTACCCACTGAAGATGGATATTGCAAAGTTCAGAGTGGTTCTCACTGAATGGTAAAAGTATATATTAGTTTAACTGTTGTTTTTTAATATTGTAATGTATTTTCTGAATTTTTTGAAGTAAGACTGCATTACTCATAGTTAGAAAAACACTAGGAAATAAAGTACCTAGCAGTTTGCAACACAATTTCAAAACCATTATCTGGGAAGCAGGCAGTTCTGGATATAATAGTAAACCCAGAGAGGGTAGGTATCACTAAGTGACCCCGGCAGGAAGTAGAAGGGCCAGGATGGAGCACAGGCATTCTGACTGAGTCCCACTCTGCTCCTGCACCCGGCTGCTGTTTCACTCACGGGTGAGAAGGAGACCCACCTGTGCATGTTAGTCCATCTCCTTCGTAATTCAGGTTACACTCACACGTGTTGTTCTCTTTACAGGTGGCATGAGCAGAACAAGGAGGTGTGCACACTGGGGGTAGAACTGCAAAGACAAAGGTCACTGCGTAGGGATGAGAAGGGTTGCTCCATCTAAGGTGTCATCCCAAGACTCTCTGGCCTGCCACTGTGTTTTGAAAGTGTCACCTTATAGCGAGAGGTTGAGGTGATTTGCTAAGGTCCCTCCCAGCCTGGAGATTCTGAGATTCTGGAATTACTCCTTCATATTTAGATCTCATTTCTTCAGTGTTAATCAGATAAATATGAAAATATGTTATCTTTAGGAGAAACCAATTAAAACTTGATACTTCAATATTTGCTTGCAAAGATGAATTTGGCAGATGAGCTCTCTGGTCCTGAGGAAATACGGTTCTGGACAAAGGGGTTAAATTGAAGCAGAAATACCACAGCCTTCTGAGGGTACCACTAAGTCTGGGAGAAGTCTGGGGCTTTTGTGACTAGATGGGGCTGTTGCATCAACAGGCAGCACGAAGCCACGGGGCAGTTAGGGATTAGGGGAGGAGGAGGAGGGAGGACGAGGAACTAAGTTAAGGGTACTGTTGCAATTCGGGAACTTCAGGTTGCCAAAGTACATGGGAAGAGCTTAGTCCTGCCCTTCTGACTGCAAGGAGGATGAAATGTCAGTGATTTGTTAGGCGAATTTAGCCTTCACATCTCAGACCAAAGAACATAGGGCTTTGGGTACGATTTATACTACTGACCACTCAGTAAGGCTTGAGACTATGGCAATGATGATAATGATGACAATGATAATGGCAGCCACTCTTTCCAAGTGCCCACACACACTGGGCACTTCACAATATAACCCTTGACCCTGGACAACAATCCTCTCCCTGAGGAGTATGCATTATGCACTTGCCTTTAAGGATGAGCGTGTCAAGGCTCAGAAGGGGTGGGTTACCTAAGGCCATTCGTCTAGTAAGTACCAGAATCAGGGGTCAAATCCTGGGCTTCAGGGCTGTGCGTTTCCTAAAAAATAGCTTGGCCTGTGTGTTTGTGCTCATCTGGGCCCAGGACCATGACCCCCCATTTCTGCTGATCCTATATTCTTTGCCCGAATTGGGTCCTTCCATGGTTGCCCAGGACTGCATGCTGATTTCCAGGGTCTGAATGAAATCTTTTCATCTACTTTTCCTTCAGATCACCAAGCCTCCTAATGCCTTGGCCATATCTAGGTCATCTTTTCCACGTGGAACAGGGAACACCTGCTGTGTTAGCTTTTCCTTTTTTTCAGGTGCCGCTCAGGCCCCCAACCTCAGCAGGATGTTCTCAGTAGGGTCCACTGCAGCTTGGTGCTACTGGCGGCTGACCCCTCCCATAACAGACCTGTCTGAGTGTCACAGAAGCGGCCTGTCCACCCCGCTTCACAGAGGCACTGCCCGGAGCCTGTGATCCCTTCGTCACACTGTCCGTGGTCTGAGCAGCCACAGGCTATAAAGCAAATTGGAGTATAATCAGAAAATCAGTGATCAGGGATTGAAATCCAATCAACCAGCTCACTCACCACCTGTTGGCTATGTTGTCAGTGTGGGAGGCACCATGCTTATGCCATTTCATTCATTCATTCATTCATTCACTCAAACATTCAAAAAATATCTTATTCAGTGGCTATCATGGAGTGGACGCTACTAGGAAATAAGGTCATAGTGGAAAGCATAAGAACTTACAATCTAGGAGTAACTGCCATTTGACCATGTAACTGTAAATGTGGTGTTACGAACACAGAAGTAGAGAATGTGATCGGGTACGTGACAGCATAGAAGGAAGAAAGAGCCTTACCTGGCTCCCCTAACAGAGAAATGTATTTAACAGTAACATTTTCAAGCTACGAACCAATCCCTCTACCTCTCTCCACCTCCAGCATTGCCACCCTAGACCGAGACGACACCAGCTGTCACCTTGATTGTCTCACTAGCTCCCCCAAAGGTGGCCTTGCTTCTGCTCTTGCTCTCTTGCAGTATACCCTCCACAGGGCAGTGACAGCCATCCTCTCTCATCTGCTCATGACGCTCCTGCCTGCACAACCCTCTGCTGGCCATGCTCACTATGAATAGATGCCGGACATCTTTCTCTGGCCAGAAAGCTCCTACGCAACCTGGCTCCTGCGACATTCAGATTTCATTTCCTTCCTCTCTTCCTCTTCTTTGCTCACTCCCCTTGGCCAGCCTGGCCTCTTTGCTGTCTCTCGTGTGTCAGGGCCGCTCCTGCCTCAGGGTCTTGGCCCTGGCTCATCTTTCTTCCCAGGAAAGCCATTTCCCTCATCTGCATTGTCCGGTACAGCAGCCACTCACCCCATGTGGCTATTTAAACTAATTAAAATTTAAAAGTCAATGACTGACACATTTTGAGTGCTCAATGGCCATAGGTAGCTAGTAGCCACCATTCCGGATGGTAACCGAGTTATAGAACATTTCCAGCACTGCTGAAAGTTTGGACAGAGCTGTGGTCAATATCCTGGTCCCCTCACTTCTCTGAGGTCTCTACTTGAACCGTCCCTGGGTGAGATGTCTTCTAAAGCAGTGCCTCCTTTCTTTCTCGATCCCCTTTACCTTCTTCTGTTTCTTTATAACTATTTTTGCTTCTGCAGTTTTTATCTGTTCCCTCCCTTTGAATATACACTCCTTGAAACCTGAGATTTTTGCCTCCTCCCCACACCAATGTATCTTCACACTTTAGAACAAGTCCTGGCTTTTGAACAAGTCATTTAGCCTCTTTTTGCCTCAGTTTTTTCATCTACTAAGTGGGAATAATAACAGTACCTACCTTAAAAGGGCAGCTGTAAAGATTAAATGGTAAAATGTGTCTGCCTGGCACATAGTAGGCACTCCATAAATGTTATCTTTCAATATTTGTAAGGACTCAGTAATACACATTGGTTGAATAATTGAATGAATGAATGTTATTCAGACACAGCTTGCCTTGGTGGCTGCAGGGGATGTGAGTTTTACTTTTAGAGATGAAGCTCTTTCAGTGGATGGAAACTGGGAATACATCCAAGGAGAGAAAAAGCATGTAAAGGCAGGCATATGGGAGGTGGGAGGCTGGGAGAGAGGGGAAGGAGGATGCTTCCAGGTTAGGAAGATATTGCGAATGACGGGAGCACACAGTTGAACAGGCAAAAGCACAGGGGAGTAGGTACTACATACGCTGACAGTCAGGTCCAAATCTCCCTGGCCAGCACAGCTCACACGCCGTCCCATTGAAGCCAGTGTTGCATTTACATTCTCCAGTGGCCGAGTACTGATCGAGGCAGACACCCCGGTTATTACATGGGGTGTCTGGTCCTCCAGGGCAGGCTGGAAGAGATGAGACCACAGGGACTCAACAGTCTCCCCAGCCTTTGTAAATATGCTGTTAACCCTTCCTCAGCTATGGGTTACAACCTCTTTTACAACACACAGTGTCATGATGTTTAGGACATGAACTTAAATGTATTTGATAGGATCCCACCTTGGCAGGGCAATGTACTGTACCAGACACTGTGTTTTGGGGGCCAAGAGACCTACCTAGCTTTGGGGTCAGTCTGGCTTGAATAATAAATTTTCTCTGAGCTTCAGTTCTCTTAGCTCTAGTCTAGATCACAATGATGCTGCTGATGATACAGTACCCACTTGACCCATACCATGTTGTGACATGAGATCAAATGAGGTACAACAGAACATTTTGAAAAGATAAAGCATTGAAAAAATATAATAGCACTAATTTTGGGGAATGGTTCACACTGCAGAGATGGAGAGTGGAGGCTGGGTGATTGTGTGGACTCCCAGCCCAGAAATTTCTTTCTCAACTGGACCAGGGCAAATGGAGTATGCATGATAGATAAAATCATGGCTTCTACAGACACGCTGTGAGACCCTGCGTTTGCTTCTTCTCCCAGTGCCTCCATTTTCTCAATTATAAAATGGTGATGACAATGTAATCTACTCAGGGGGTTGCTCTGAGATTTAAATGTCTTGATATATATGAGAAGTAGCACTCAATTAGTGTGCTCACTTAATGCATGGTGGACAGGAGGTACTATGACATTTGTTACACTGCTGTCGTTGATATATTATTGGTTAGAAGTTTTATCTAGATACAGGGGTTTCAGAATGAGCCTAAATACCTTTTGATAAGGAGCCCTTTCCTGGTAAGGTAATTAAGGTGGGGGGTGATGTTATACATCCTATAACAGGGTTTTGTTTTTTTTTTTTATGGAAATAATGTCCACACATATCATCTTAGTATAGTACCCTGCCAAAGTAGAATTCTACCAGATACATTTAAATTCATGTGCTTATTAGTATCATGGACTACAGTACAAAATGAAATATGCTGTTTCTAGAACCATGGGAAATGTCTTATGCAAAAAAGCATGATATGATCCATGCACAGTAGAGTCTCAACTCTAAAAAACAAAAGATGACAAAAGAAAAAAGCTGAAGGGAAGCTAAACAACTCTTCAGAATGACTGCTTTTGGATCTTTTCTTACTGTCATTCGGAAAAATGTACCCCCCATCCTCCAACACACATACTTTATACTTTTGGTACTTTCAAAATTTCAAATGCTGCACAGTGATGGTACAATCCTTTCGGAATGTCATGGTAGTAGGGGGCGCCCTCACCCTGACAGTCTCTCCCGAAGTAGCCCTTGCAGCACCTGGAGAGCTGTATCACCAGGGCACACTGCTGCCGGCAGCCTTCCAGGTTCCTCTTTAAGGGCAGGTTGTACAGACACTTCTGCTTCACACCCTGAAGGGAGAAGTGAACCATCACATGAACTTGGGCTCTAGTCCACCCCCAGTGGAGGATCTGGGTACTGCCCAAATAACAAATGGAACTCAATGGTCTTTACAGGGAATTCTTTTCTTGGGGGGTGTAGACAGGCAAATCAATGAGGGAGGGTGCAGATAGAGAAATATTTTCTCTCAGTCTGAAGAAGAAGGACTGGCTGACCTTTAGACTGTTTGCAAAAGGTGCAGTTGCCTGGGGAAGGAGTGGGGGAGAGGTAGCTTTCTATCATGGGAGGGGTCTGTGACAAGGCCCCAAGATCATCTGGGAGGGGTGTTTTTGTTAGAGACTTTACTAGTAGAGTAGAAAGAACTTGGCTTTGTAATAAGTAATGAAACAAATATTCATTGAGCACTTACTATGTGCTAGGCTCTGTATCCACATTTAACAACTTACTAATAGCCATATACAGAATTGTTATTAGCTTCATTTTACAGAGGTAAAAACGTATAGACTATGTAATCTCCCAAAGATTCCTCACTGAAATTTGACCCCGTATCTGTGGACTATAAATTTTATTGGCTTAACCATCAGTCTTACATTGCTTTGTGGGCTCTACTCCTAGCTTTGCTTCTAATGAGCTGTATGGCCTTGGGCTGACTGCCTACCCTTCCTGAGGCTCATTTTTTTTCATAAGTGGAAGTAATGATAGTTTTGTATGAGTGTTAATATATAAACAAAGGGCCAGCACAGAGTCAGAAACATGAATAACAGCCATCAAAATGAATCCATTATTTGATCATTATAATACTTTCTGATGTCCTTCTAGGTCTATAATCCTATAACTTTTCTAGACAATTCTTAGAAGACAAGTAGTGAGTCGACAGGTTACCTGGGTTAAGAAGGTTCATCTCTCACCCCACTGGCCTGGTTATTGAAAGAGTGACATAAATTACAGTTATACAACATAACTACATAACTCCACACATGACACATGCTCACACCTATCAGAAGATTGGGGTCTGACAATGAAACAAACCTATAGCTTTCTAAACATTATCACCACATTAATAATTACCTTTGGTTTCGTCCACCTTGGGCAGCTGGGAGTATAGACACAGCTCCCACAATCCCCCTAAAATAAATTAAAAAAACACTTAAAAATCAAGATTATTGGGAAACAGAAGGAAATGCCCTGGTTAATGCCTTGATGAGTGGACTAGGAACTGAATCTTGATTAAGATTCTGGCTATGATCCAGGATATAAAACCAAACACACTCTAATTTGCCATGAAGAATTCTGAAGGTCTGTCCGAAACCTCAGCTCTTTGATTTAGTTCTTTGAGATTAAGTTCCCCGTTACGCAGAGGTGGACCAGGGCAGTGTCATGTAGGCTACACCACCGCAGCAGTGGGAAATGAGGATGAAATGTCAGTTCCACTATAAATCAGCTGTGATCCTTTTGGCCAATCACATCCTTTGATCTTTAGTTTTGATCTATATAACAGGAATAATAATTCTTGCTGCTATTTGATCTTCAGAGGATTGGTGAGGAAAAATGATTAACTGAAAAAAATGTGTGTAAATATACTTTGGAAGTTAAGAAGGCCACAATATCTATAGCAAGAAAGGACAATTAGATTTTCATCTCTTTTGGCTGACTGGTATCCTAATACTTTGGGAATATTTATGGAATATCTACAAGTTGCCATGTATTAAAATCAACAGCCTTTGCCATGTAAGTCACTTTACCTCTTTGAGACTCAATTTCCAAATTTACATGATAGAGGTGATGACAACTATTTCTATTATTGGATTATTGTAGAGATAAGATGAGCAGTGGAGCTAAACTCAATAAATGGTACTGTGTGGATGAATGAGTGTGAAATGTATCATACAGTGCAGGGCCTATGATAGTTCAATCAATGTTGTTAACGAGTAAGCAAATTAATGACAGTGTGGGTAGCATATAATATTAGATTGAACCATACAAAATTGCCATTTTTGTAGTCACACCCTGTCAAATATGGCAATTTCATATGGCTTAATTCGGCAGAAGCTCAAAAGATATTTGTGGAATGAATGAGTGAACAGCTGAGTGGATGGGTGGGCTTGAAAATGACTGGCAGAATAGCTGGCACATGGTTGGTACCCAAAAAATGTTGGCGAGAGAATAGAAGGATGGGTGGTTGGCTGGATAAATGAAAATATGCAAGGCCATGCAGGGTTAGGTAGATGCTTGTTGATTCTGAATCTGAAGAACACTGTCATTTGACCTTTGATCTTTGGGTCCTAGGTTCACTGAGGACTAGCCCTCAGTGGTTTCACAGCAGGGTCCATGCTCTGTCATGAGAGCTGTTCTTAGGTTCTCTTACTACAAAAAGAGTAGTATTTTTTAGGACTGACCGAGACATTGAATGTGGCAAAAGTGTCACAGCGGCCTCCCAGGGTGGGATCAATCAGTAGACAGTCAATGCCATAGGCCACACCCAGGTCAAACAAGAGCTCCCGCTGTACAATTCTGCACGTTTGGTCATTCAGGAAGAGCTCGCCCTGTGAGAGAGAAAGAGATGGAGACAGACAGAAAGAGAGAGATTAACAATCCTCCTTAGACTTTTCTTCTTCCTAGGTCATATAATGTGGCCAGTACCTGCAAGACTAAGAAAAAAGAGCTATCTGTCCATCCACCCATCCACCCATCCACCCATCCATCCATCCATCCATCTGTATATAGATCTGAAACACCGAACATGTATTATGTGCCAAGTCCAGCTCTATGTGCTTAGCCTGTGCAAATTCTTTGAATCTTCATAACAACCCTAAGATGTAGCTACTCTTGCTAGTATTCCCATTTACAACTGAGGCAATGGGAGGTTAAATAGCTTGCCCAAGGTCATGCAGCCAGTAAGTAGTGGTGCAGGCATTCATTCCCAGGAAATCAGCCTCTGAGCTCACACTCTTGGCCACTTTGTAAAACCACCTCTACCAAAGTAGAAACAGTGGCAGGGGAAGTAACAGGGTGGAGCAAGGATGACCTGTCTGCGGTTTGTTGACATGGCCACTTCATGTGCATAACCCAATTTTCTTACTTAGTGCCAGCACCTAGCAAAGTACCTGGTACACATTTCCAGGATACACAAGTGATAGGCTTTAACTTTATAATGATAACAATAACTTTTCACATGTACTAGGTGTTGTCTAAACTGTGCTTTAGATATTTTATTTCACTTAATGCTTGCAACAACATTAGCATTTTCTTCCCTAAGGTCCACTCAGTTAGTAAGTTGACAGGTATATTTTCCCTTCCAGGGAGCAAAATGTTTTTAGAAAGTTCTGTGAAAAGAAAAAAAGATAAATAGCAGCATCTACTGATGGGATGGGCACAGTTTGAATCAGTAAGTAGAAAGAACACTGGAAAACTAGTTAAATCTCTCCTCTTCTACTTACATACTGTGACTGTGGGCAAGTCACCAAACTTCTCTGAGGTTCTGAGGTTTAATTTTCTTCACCAGGTAAATAGGATTAATGATTTCATTGCATAGTGTTGTTATAAAGATCAAATGAAATAATACATTCATTGCAAAGTGCTTTGAAAATGCATAGAACAAGCAGTGAGCATTTTTATTGTATTTTTTTGATAGGTGTCTAGTTTGGTCTATGGATACAGTACAGCTAATCTCAAAAGTGTAAATACCTTTGGATAATTTCCCAGAAGTTGAAATATAAAAGTGCTAACATTTCTCATAATAAGTTATAAATTCAGTGCAACTTCAATTCAAACACCAAAGGAATTCTGGCTGATCATAAGATGTAAACAGAATGTTATATGGGATTTCTCAGAAAGTCCCTTGAAGGGAATCAATTAATCTGGGAGCTGCACCTCTTTTGCCCTTCTTTCTTCCTACTGTCTGGAAGGTGAGCATGGCTGGAAGTCCAGCAGCTATGTTGAACCTTGAGGTGAATTTGAGGCTAGAAACATGTACTGCAGAATAGAAAGACAGAAGGAGCTTCCCTCAGCGACCCATCATACTAACTCTGGATTGGCTCCTTTCAGATTTCTTTTACAAGAGAGATACACCCTTATATATTTAAGCCACTATCATTTTGGGTTTTCCATTATATGCAGGATGTAAGATGTAGCTACTATTATCCTGTCAGACCTATTCATCATACAGAATTACAGGAAGGTAAAATTGTTCAGGATCTAGCCAGGGAAGGTGGAGATTGCAAATTTGTTGGCTGAGCCTGGAGCTGGTTCTCTAGGACTGCCAAGAGAAAGCTGAAGATGAGGCCACAGGGGGCTAGGAAGAAAGAAAAGGAATGACAGTGCACCTTCCTGCTTCAGGGAAGTGTCTCACACTGGAACAAGACAAAACAAAGCACAAAAAACCATTGAGTAAAAGTTGCCTTCCACGAGTGTAAGGGGTGTAGGCTTCCTGACACTCGTTCCCAGGGCTTAGACCAGCCAGGATTTATCAGTTTTCCCTATTTACTTATTTACTCTTAGGGGAAACACCCATCAACGCAGTGAGGGAAAAGAGCTTGCTGTTGCAGAGGAAAAATGAACGTTTTCTTAAAGGAGTAGGGGTTGGAGAATGCCAATAATGTGTTCCCAACCCCCACCTGGGTGACAATACTCACAATGTCACTGCCAGCTCCGCACTTCACACTCAGCTCTGAACCTTGCAGGGTTTTCCAGGCAGTAGATCTGGGGAGATCCACCGCTGAAATCTGTAGGGATGAGGGTGCCACATGAATACCCCAAATTTGTACAGAAGAGGGGCCCAAAGGAGCTTTGCCAGCAAATCAAATTTAGATTCACGTCTTTCCAAGAGTTCTCATAACTCCAGCTTTAAAATGACAGTGGATATAATCAAAAGGTATCAAAATCACAAGCCCTCTAGTAAGCTGGAAATTCTTTCTATAGTAGAAGTCTCCACCAACTCGACTGTGTTCAGTCACCCTTCAGCCCCCATCTATGCTTGAGAGTCCATGGAAGATGCTATCTTGGCATACGAAGCCAATGACAGGATGAGTGTGTTAGGAAAATGACATGGGTACTGTTACGGGTTGAATTACATCCCTCCAAAAGTATTATTGGAGTCTTGACCCCCACTACTTCAGAATGTGACCTTACTTAGAAATAAGATCATTGCGGATGTAACTGGTTAAGATGAAGTCATAATGGAGTAAAGTGGGCCTGTAATCCAACAGGAATTGCATCCTTATGAGAAGAGAGAAGAGGATAATGCCATGTGAAGACACAGAAGCACACAGGGAGAAGACAGCTATGTGACCACAGAGGCAGAGAGTGGTGGAGGCATCTACAAGCCACGGAACACCAAGGATTTGTGGCGACCACCAGACACTGGGAGAGAAGCATGGAACGGGTTTTCCCTTAGAACCTCGAGAAGGAACCACCGTGCCAGAACCTTGATTTCAGATTTCCAGCCTCAGAGAATAAACTCCTGTTGTTTCGAGCTGCCTAGTTTGTGGTAATTTGTTACAGCAGTCCTGGGAAACTAATATAGGTCCCGTGAATTAACCAAAGTTTGGACATTTGACGTTCTTGGATTGGACAGGCTCACTCCTAGAGAGAAACCTGGTCCTGGTTGGGGACTGAGCGTGACATGGTTTCAGCAAGAGCTGTCATGTTCCTACAAGATCTTGATTCCCTGATCAAACACAGTACAAGAGCTCAGCTGAGGAACGAGCAACTAGTTACAGCTGAGTGAATCAGTCCTTTGCCTAGAAATCTTGGAATTGGGAGAGAAAGAGTCTATCTGGAGAAATGTGGGGACTGCAGTCGGCAGCCATTTTGCCACGTGAATGATGAGAAGAGAAAAAAGCTGATCTGCTGTCCAGGAAAGGAATGCTGCTCTTGGGTACTAGTTAAAGTTAGAAAGAATAATGATTAAAAAAAAAAAAAGGTAGGTTGGAGAAACAGAACCAGGCATGGTATCCTGTAGGGGTCAATTAATGATGGCCAGTCAGGGGAGGACCCAGTGGGACAGGGAACGCTGAAGCTTCTGTGGAGGCGGAGACACACCAGCAGTTCCTGGATGGATCACCCTGGGGCTTCCCTGAACTCACTCACATCTGCCTGAAACAGAATACCTTGGCATCTCGGATCACGTGGAACTTCAAATACTCCTTCAGCTTGTCCTTGTTGTCTTGGTTGAACAGGAAATCTCGTTGTTCAGCGGGTAGGGCTTGGAGGGCTTGGTCGGTGGGCCAGAAGAGGGTGATGGGGGTGTGGATAGGATCAGAGATGATGCTCAGCAAGCCCACCCCCTAAATCACAGGGAACTGATCAGCCATGAGATGAAAGATCTGAGGACCAAGGGCATTCAGCGGGGAGGGTGGAAGGGGAGTGGGGTATCCCCCTCCGTGCCTGCCCCAGAAACTAGAGGCCCAATGCACTCTAGCCGCTCACTCCCTAAGTTCTCTAAGAAAACTTAGAAAAGCAAAACAAGAAGTCAAATTCTGGGCTTTTGTTAATAGAAAAACAAATCTTAACAAATATATATATATATATATATATATATATATATATTTGTTGTTGTTGCTATTCTTGACTAGATATTTTAATTTCTGGAAGTTCTTTTTAGCTTTATTCTCATATTTCATTAAAAAAAGTGAAACCTATCCAATGTTGAGATACTTATGTATTTTTATAAGATTTCTAGATCACACGGACTTAAGAAAGAAATTGCCGGATGAATGGGGAGGGATCATTCTGAAAGCCTTCTATAACTCGGGTGAATCTTATATACATTTTTCTTGTAATTTTCTAACCCTGAGAAGTAGGCTTTATTAGTTCCTTTAATTGAGCCCTAGAGAAGTTTCCTAAGTTTCTGTGAAAGGCTGTGATGCCCCGGTGTGGGGGTGACCATAAAGTTTTGGGAGTGGGTAAGTGGGCAAAGATTACTTGTCTGTAACATTCCTGGAGATTGTCACTTTGGGCACCTTGAAATCTCCATTTCTAAAAAGCTCCCCAGAGAGCCTGGGCCTCAGATGATTTTGGAAATCATGGGTCTACACAGAGGTTCGTAAAGTGTGCCGGATGCCTGAGGACTTTTGGGGCGGCAGGAGAAGAACCCTGTTATTCTCCACTTCCACTCTGCAGTCTTTGTTTTGACAAGAAGTTTCTCTACTCTACTCATGGGAACGGTGTCTGAAGTCAGAAAGATAAGGTTTTAAATGCAGTTTCTACCTGCCTCACAGGCACAGATTCCCCGACTCTCCACCTCAGCTTTCACCGCTATAATGGAGGTGATCGTTCCAGATGGCAGTTCAGGGAATGGCATGTCCTAATTTCTTTTCCAGCCTTGCATACTTCAGGTTCTAACTATATAGCTGAACAAATCATGAACCATTTTGGGAACAGAGTGGCAGAGAATGACTTTGTTCTCTAGGAAATTAGGACTTCCCCATACAGATCCCACAATGGCTGGCTAGTGCCACAAACCAACCAAAACAACAACAACAAAAAGCAAAAGCAAACAAAAAACTCTCCCCCAACCAAACCTCTTTATGCAGGTTATCCCCTGAGATAACTTTTTCTCCCAGATTTTTACCTGTATCAAGTTGTTAAATTTTATGTAGCCATGGTTTATTGCCACTGTCGTAAGGTTTTGCTGCAAAGGTAACAAAAATGGGAATGATACCTTTTCTTATATAGTTCACAAAGCACTTTAATGAAAGATCAACCTAATTCAATAAAGAAAAGATGACATGGTAGGTACTGCTGATTGGCTCACTGGCATCCACATCAGCTCCATCGTACCCTTGCCTTTCTGTACAGAGGCTGGAAGGCTAAGCATTACATTTTCCCAGACTGCCTTGCAGCTAGAGCCCTATATGCAATATAAGGTCCACCAAGGAGAAGCACTTCTGTAAGACTTATTAGTGGAAGGAAACAACAGGAGGTGGCAGTGGCTGCTGGCAGGGAGATCAGATCTTTTGACAAGCACAATGGTGGAGGCATCTGCTGTCCAGACCTCTGTGTCCTAGGTGGTGAGACTGGAGACAGGTGGCAGAGCTGTTACAGCTGGGACAGCCCTGTGGGGAAGTCAGGTGTCCTGCCTTTGCAGGTGTCCCTGGGCTGCTTTGTTGCAGCATTTGGATTAGGCTAATTCAGATGGCTTTCCAAGAGATCTGGGGATGTTAATAATGTAAGAAACTCCTTTTTGTTTAAGTTAGGTATTATGGATTCTTTTCCCTGCAATAAAGTACCCTGGCCAATACGAATACATAACCATAATAATTAAACTTGTCTTTTTCTGTCTGTTGAGAAGGAGTTTTACTCCAGGTTTAGTTTTAGTGATTATCTATCATCTATCTATCTAATATCCATCTATGTAATTTCTCTATCTCTCAAATTTATTCAAGACAACCTGTCCTTGTGTGTACTAAAGAAAAACTGATAAAATCTATTTATCTATTTAAAATAAGCTTATGTACTTCTTATTAATAACAACATTTATTAGGCTTGCAGCAAAATTAAAATGTCTTAAAACAATGCCTCAAAATCAGAAATGAGATAATAGTTATTGGTATTATGAGTCACTCTGAGCTGAGAGTATGACAGTGAGTTCACTCACCAGAATCCTTCCGGAGGCATCTTTAGGGGTGATAAGCATGTTTTTAGGTGACAGCACTTTGTCTATGATATGGATGATTCCATTGGTACTGATGATATCACTGGATATGATCTTAGCTTTATTGTTTATATACACAGTGTCCTGAAATCAACCAAAAAAGAAAAAAAAAAGAGTATGAATAGAAATAGACACAAAATTCCTTCTTTTGGAATATTCACCAACGTATTAAACTGTTAGAAAACTGAATGTTTAAGTAGAGCTGTGTGCAAAATCCGAAGGTCTAATTTTAGTACTTTTAAAAATGTACTAAATGTATACAGTACATTGGTTAGACATTTATATAGTTTATAAAACAATCATCCTAATTGCTCCTTCTCTCCTCTGGCTCTCTACCTAGCCAATACATTAATGCTAACTGCATTCCCTATGCCGTGGTTCCCATTCTCATGACCAACTCCTAATCTGTACTTCTTTAACCTTTCACCCCTTTTCCCCACATTTTAAATTATAATTATGAAAAGGAAATTGAGACAAGAACGTTAAGTTTCACCTGGAAAAGTTACTAGCAAAACAGTCATTTCACTATGCTTCTTAAATATGAAATGACAAGCAGATTAAAATTGGCTTCTTATTCACGTGTGTTCTCTGCACCGTCAGCCCTCCCTTCTTCCTCCAACACATGCTTTTTTTCTCTTTGCAATGAATTCTATAGCCGCTATTTGTTCCTATGTTGTGGGAGGGAATGGACCAGCCTGGTCAAGTGGCTTTGATCAAAAGCTTTCATCTCTTTCCAGTTTCTGACCAGGGCTGCCAGAAGCATTTCCACTTGACCACCTGAAGCTGCCTTCCTCCGAGTCTGAATTCTGGCTCCACTATTTACTTGCTGTGGGACCTTGGACAAGTTACTTAATTTTTCAGAGCTAAGTTTTCTAATTTGTAGATTGGAGAAAATAGTAGTATCTAAATTATGGAATTATTTTGACTATTAAATAACTTAGTACCTATCAAACATTTAGTACCTGCCTTGTTGTTATTGTTATTATTATTTTTATTATTACTGGTATTACTCTAAGGAAGAGGAGAAAAAAGAAGGCCCAAGGAAAATGGGCACCTTCCTGAAGTGGCCTCTCTTACCTGAGAGACGGAGATGACAATTGACTCCCCTTGGAGAGAAGTGGCATTTGGGGTCGATTTCAGGTTTTCCAGGAGCAGCTGGTGGCAGGCAATCACGTGATACCGAAGAACCTGGGGCATTAGGCCCTGTTGGTCCCAGTCTTTAATCTGTGATAGAAGATTGGAGGTTTCCCGCCAGAGCCAGGAGCCTTTTGCTCCCACTCCCTTTTCCTGTCCTCTCCCATGTGTCTCCCTTCCATCCCTCCTTCCTCCTCGCCCCGACATCTCTCTCCTCACCCGGATCCTGAGATGTTGGAGTCAGAGTTGGCTTGTGGTTGGGGTTACAGGTGAGAGACTGTTCAGGCACGGGGAAGAAAGTGGCCCTACTTCTTTTCCTGTTTCCACTGAAGAATCTCAGAGGGGAAAGGAACTTAGGGTTTGTTTGGTCCAGCATTTTATAACACATGTGGCAAGGACCCCGGGTCTTGTGAGATGCTACTTGAAAAAAAGTTCTCTCGTGAAAAATGCTGGTGTCCTTGCTTTGCCAGTGTCCAAAGTATATGCAGAGAGAGGCATTGTGTGCAGTGGTTAAAAACACAGGCTTTGGGGTCATGTTTGAGTTCTTCTACCACCATTTGCTAGTCATGGGACCTTAGGAAAGTCACTTCTCTCAGTGTCTTCAAGTATAAAATGAGGATAATAATAGCACTCAGCTCACAGGATTGTCGTGAAGATGAAATGAGTTAATCCAGACCAGGCACTAGAAACAGTGTCTGGCACACTCAATAATGTTTGCTGCTTTAATATATATTAATGGGCAATCCAGCATGAAAAGTCCCAATAAATGTCAGGATAGTAAAGGCTCTGGTAAGTCCCGCAAGAACCTATTTAAATCCCTTTAATCCAGCATTACCGTTTTTTTGTTTTTTTTTTGTTTTTTTTTTGTTTTTGTTTTGTTTTTTGTTTTTTTTTTTAGCTCTATGGTAAGTTTGGAACATTTAAGAATCGTGAATCTTTTCTAACCTCCTACTCTATTCGGGAATGTCTTTTAGAGGGTCTCTGGCCAGTGGTTACCCCAAATCCACTTGAATGCTTCCTCATAGGGATCCCTATATTAAGAAGCAGCCCCTTCCATTGCTGCAGCCGATTCTAAACCTCCTGCCCAGCAATGTCTCCACTGTTGGTTCCAAGGTGACACCCAAAGACTGTGTTCCAGTCCCAGACCCTATCTGCCTGCCTAAGCTTCATGCTTACCCGGGGTTCCTCATCAAAGGCTGCAGATAAAGGTGCAAAAACGGTGAAGGGGCCTGAACCAACCAGGTCCCGTACAGAATGTTCCTGTGGGAAGGAAGGCAGGGGCCATGTGTCACATACTTAACATAAATACAGGCAGGGGCTCAAACAAACAGAGTAGATTATGGCAGAGGGGAGTGAACACTGGATGAGAAGAATCTGTGTTTTATTGAGTCTTAGATTCAAATCCATTTAGATTCTTTGTCATTGAAATAATGTTTATTTTTATCTAGTTATAAAAGATAACATTACATTATTACATTAAAGATTAAAAAATTCAGTATAAATAAGAAAATAACTACCCATAATCCTACCATGGAGAAGTAACCCCTGTTATTTTCAGTTGTCTTCTTGCTGACAATGAGATCCTATGGTTAGTTATATCTTCTTCTAGATTTTTATCTTTTATTCTTCAATATATCTAGCACTTATTCAGATGTGTGGTGTGCAGAAAGATCTAGCAGAATATTTTCACTCAAAGAGTGAACCAATTGCCCCGGCAATACTTCCTTTCTCTATGGTACGATGGCAGTTTTTTTACGTGCCACATTCTCAAGTATAGAACGGGCCAGTGGGACAGTTTTTCATTCTTTCACACTGTCCACTTGAGGCCTGAGAAGTTCACAGATGACCAACACAGAACCGATTCCAGAAATCCAGATTCTCAAGACTTTCTTCTATCCTCATCTATTTGAGAGGCTACAGGTTTATCCTGTATGTGGCTTGAGAGCCAGTTCTTATAATGAGACAGACACATATATTCTTACCAGCAACTGGAAGAAATACTGGGAAGTTTTTGGGTTCTTGGGGAGCTCCTAGAAACAAAGACAGGGCAGGTTCACTTAATATCTGCGATTTGCACGCAAGAACAGCACAGGGTCAATGCAGGACAACTGCTTTAAGATGGAAAGCAGCCACCGTGTTTTCAGCTGCAAATCTGTAATGATGGGCCTTTTCTGGCCCCATCAACAGGCTCACAACTCATGTTAAGGATGACTACGTGGACAAGCTGTGAGCTCCAAAACCTTTCTGGACAAACCATCTGATTTATCAAAGAAAGGTTTGGTCATTTCCAGAAGCATCTGAGATTTAAGAGTATTTTTGAAAGTTCAAATATAAAAAAAATGAGTTATAAGTTTATGATGGGTTTAGTTTTTCTATTAATAATAACAGCCAGAATACTCTAGTCCCTTTTAAAACCAAATAACAGAACATTTACTTTATAATAGATAGAAATCTACACATATTGTACCACCTCATCCTCTATGCCCAGGACAGGTGCACACGTGCATGCACACGCACACACACACACACACACACACGCACACACACACACTCCAACAGCAATCAATGTCCGTGTGCTCTGTGCCCTTTACACACATTATCTCATTTAAGTCTTGTAACAACCTGATGGGGTTTGTACCATTATTACTTTCTTTTATAGGTTAGAAAACTGATGCATAGAGAGGTGATGTAATCTGCTCAAAGTCACATTACTAATTGGCAGAGCTGAACTCAAACCCAGGTGTTTCTGAATCTGGAACCATTAATCTGAATCACTACCTTCCAGGTCAAGTGAATTTCTATGGGTAAACAAAATTTCTTTTTAGCACAAATGTATGTAAGAATGGTCTTTCACACTGTTCCAGAACTTCTGTGTTATAAAACTTTTGCACATTTCTCAGTGACCTGGGTTCTTAGTACGTGAGGGAAGTAGAGTTTAAGGAGACACGCCTGGCTTGTGTTACCTGGTGGATGTTGCCGCGGCAGGTAAACCCATCCCCAATGTAGTTCGGCTTGCAAGTGCAGGTCCTTTCTTCTTGTCCAGTGTGATTGCAGATAGCAAATTTGCTACAGCCACCGTTATTCTGGCAAAATTTCCCAGGAGTGGGGGACGAAAGTCAGACCAGTTAGTTTGCCAGCTCCGACAATATTCACAAAGCAATTCTGTACTGAAATTTATTTTTGGTCTCGCTCTCTAACGGACTGCTTTGCATTATTTGCCTTTTTCCTGAACTTGCTTTCCAATTCCCTAGTTGCAGTAGTTGCCTTATTCACCCAGACTCACATCCCAAGGTGGCTGGTCCATTTGAGCAGACCCTCGGTTCTGCATAGATAAGCCCAGAGTTGCCAAATGGGAAATTTCTTGGCATGTGGGGTTAATAAGAAAGGTCCCAATCTTGTTTGACTCTTCCTAGCTTTAGGCTAAACCCCGACCCCATCATAGTAATGGTAAGTCATCAGCTAGAAGGCAGCTGGCATAAAATAGATACGAAACATTGTCCTTATCCTCAAAAGCTTATTAACAGTGGATGATGGGACAAAGACCTAAAATATAAACAAAGCAAAGTATGGTTCAAAGCTGACATTCTTCAGAACACCAAGAAGCTTTCTGCAAGCCCAAGCAAGAAGCAGTAGGTCAACAGTCTTACAGGCTGGTTGCAAAATCTTCCTTCCCTCCCAATTGCTGTTTCAAAATTATTTGTGGATCATGATACTTCAGTCCAAAGGGGACCTACCATCCTAGATTCCTGCTTCTAGCTGCCACAGCTCAGTGAGCTGTTCAGGAAAGCTGATTCCTGCAAGACCATTAACCACCTCCCGTGGTCCCTGGATCTTCTAGCTGCATACTCTGGATTTTACTTGTCCCAATACCCGGCATACTCTAAGACCATCAAGATGAATTCCCTCTTGTCCCACATTCCTGTTTATCTCAGTCAACAGCAGAGGCCTAAGGTCACCTCCTACCATGCAGACACTCCCTCCACGGGGCTCTATACACCTGTGATCTGACTTCCCATCCTACCCTTCCTGCCTTCCCAGTGCCTTCGGAAACTCACTGCCATATGCAAACTCCCAACGGTCTCCCCCTGTTACCTGAAAGCTCTCTTCACCTCGTATGGAAGAGATGTCTGTTTCCTGTAAACACTGTTTTCCCTTTGCCCCCATCCCTCTCTGGAGAAGACATTTCACACCTTTGCCTCTCTCCTTAACTCTCAATCATTGTCCTTCACTCTCAACTGATGAGCTCAATGAGAAAATAGACAGATAAGAGCCTCCTCATCTTCTTGTCCTGAAGTTTGTACCTACCTGGGCCTGAACTCACGACTCTGCTTTCCTTATTTAACAAGTGAACTAACGACTAACTGACTAATCCTTTACACATGAAGTGTCCATCTCTTCCCTCCCAAATGCAAGCTCTTTAAATGGTTTTTCTGCTTGGTCACTGCTGAATTCCCAGTGGCTAAAACAGCACCTGGTAACTAGTGAACACTCATCGCCTGAGATGTGTGTTGTGTTGTGTGCGGTTTTTCAGCAGATACTCAGATGCACATGGTCTCTGTCTTCACAGAACTAATAATTTATTTAGCATGGCCAGGCATAAATGTTTTCATTAATTCATAGTAAAGGGCCACATGAAGCAGGTGCCCATGAGTGACTCCCTAACTGACTTAACTAATTGCCTGGCTGACTAACTGACTAACTGATTGAGTAACCAACTAACTACCAATGAACTAACAAACTAACAAACCGCCTTCTTGACTGACCAACTAATAGACTGACTATGTATCTAACATGGCTCCCGCTCCTATGTGAGGCTCACTTCTCCACTTGTGGGCTCTGGGTCCCATCCCCGCCACCCACTCCTGTACTTTCCTCCTGTAACAATCCATCTTCTCTCCTTCAGTATCAATTTCCTTCTCTCTATTCTCTCTATACTCATCAGCATAAAAACATGCCCATCTTGCAAGAAAACAAACTTCCTTTCTTCATGAAAAGAATCCAGTCATGGATATAGATCAAAGAAGAGTGGCCACGAGTTAATGGCTCTTGTACCTGAGTGTCAGGTACAACTGGGTTCATTCACTGTATTCATTGCTGAGACAAGGCAGACATTTTTAGAAAAAAAAAATGGACATAGCCATGGGAAGAACTGCCGTTAAAATAAAGGTGGCCATAGTACGAGTTGTAATAGCCCCACACTCCAGCCCCCTGCTTTCTTCAGCTTCTTCCCTGTGATCCCTACACAATCATTCATGTGGGGACATTTTTCTCCTGAGGAGCTTACCAAAGGGGCACAGAAGGGATCTCACTTAGAGAGGAAGAGCTTTAATTATGGGTGACTACACTGTTCTCATGTCCACAGCTGGAGGCTCTCAGGTGGGCAGTGATATGAATAAGGGAAATGAAGTGTTTGGACAGGGCTTCCTCTGGGTTCACTGCCTTGAGGGTGACCCGGAAGTGTCCAAGAGTGCAGCCTTTGACTCAGAGAGATGTGGGTTCAAGTTCTGGCTGGGCCATGCACTTGCTTGGAGATCTTGTGCAAAGCCCTTCATGCTTCCTCATCTGTAGTGAGTTGAACTGTGGTCCCTCCCACCCCGCAAAAGGCATATCCATATCCTGAGCCCTGGTCCCTGTGAATGTGACCTCATTCAGAAAAAGTCTTTGCAGATGTAATTAAGGATCTCAAGATGAGATCCCCTTAGATGAACAAGATGAGCCTTAAGTCCACCAGGCCCTCATCAGAAAAGAAGTCACAGACACAGAAGTGAAGGCCATGTGAAGACAGGAGCAGAGACCGGACTTTCCAGGACATTACGACTGGAACAGGAGGGAGAAATGAGCCTCACAGCCAAAGCAGCTCTGAGGCGATCACCCCAATACCCTATCTCCTAGAAGGAGGGGAGGCGGGACCCCACGCCTGACCTCTGGGGGCCTCGGCCCCCGAACTGGACTCACAGTTGAGCAGATGTTGATGAGCGAGCAGTTCTTCCCGTCTCCGGTGTACTTTGGCAAACAGTTGCAGACGGCCTGCCCGGTGGGGAGAGGGAAACAGGTCACTCACAGAGAGGGCTGCTGGCTCTCACGTCTGAGCTCCATAACAGTAACAGGAATGCTAGAAGATTCTAGACTGGTAATATCTATTCCATCATGATAATTGCCATCTTCTATGTTAGCACATTTGGCACGCTTCTCTCTAGAGCTGGGATCTCCTACGTATCACATCTTTGCTGCCAAGATAACTTGATGTTTAAAAAACTTTGTCACCTTATTTGGTCCCTCGCCTTCTGGGTGCTCAGGTCTTTTCTTCCCTTGAGTGGTAAAGGTTCAGCAATGAGGAAGCTGAACTCCTGCCCACTTCCATTTATACCCAGTCCTTGCTCCTCTCCACCTGGGCTCAGCCCCAAGGCACCAGGAGGTGCTTGATGATGGTTTTGTAGTCAAATCAGTTGCACATGTGAAAATCATCAGTTGACCTCACTGTTTGGCTAGGGGAGTCAGGTGGGTGCTTCAAACTGAGGGAGGGGACACTGACTACCAGGAGTTGGGGATTGTCTAATTCATGCTCATGTCCCATGTACTCTGCTCAGGGGCACCTGGGCATAGGAATGAGTGGGGCTGAAAACCAGCTGTGCTCTAGTCCCCAAGCCATGTGTCCAGAGAAAGGGACATCTGTTCCCGATGTGTCTCCCCAAGGGGTGGCTTCTCTAATCCGTGTGAAAGACTCCCACACAGGAGAGGTGGCTTTGGTCTAATGTCTACCTGTTAGAACTTGAACTCATTGGCTGGAACAGCCTGGGCCAAACAGTAGGTTTTCACTGCTCCTCCTTCTCAACCTTTATTATGGGCCCTGGCCTGGGCTCAAATCTTTACCAAGATGCCCATCAGCTGCTCCTTCTGTGCAAAGGTCCTATCTCAGAGGTCAACTCTGTGTCCCTCTCATTGCCTTCTAGATTTGGAGGAGGACTTATAGAGGCCCTGAACACCAAAAAGCTTACAGATTTCCCTCACCCCATATGTAGAAACAAGAACTCTACTGGACCCCAAAATGTGTATAAGGTAGATTAACATTGACTATTCTGTTTTTTCCTGTGACTATATATGTACACACATAATTCTTTCAAAAACTTATATCTATATATATCTATATATATCTATATATCTATATATCTATATATCTATGTATCTATATCTATATCTATCTATCTATCTATCTATCTATCTATCTATATAGATAGATAGATGATAGATAGATATAGATATAGATACATATATATATATATATATATATATATATATATATATATATATTTGGGTGCTTCAGGCATTTGCTTGATCTGCCCATTGGGAGACCCGGCACTGAGGTCTCTGAATGGCTCTATAAAGTCCGTGGGACATGCCCTGGGAAACTTTACTTCACCATTCAGTTTCTGATGTATGTCATCTCTTGCATGACCACTGTGCTGTTCACAATGTGACAGAGACTGAGGAAGGCACGGCTTGGGTCCCTGAGCCATCAACTTCCCGGCCTATGCCTTTTCACCCCGTCACCTCTCCTATCCTTTGTGCTGGAGCCCTCACATTTTCCCACCTACCCCAAACCCTTGCTCCCTAGGGAGGTACCGTGAGGTTCACTGTGTTCGGGACTATGTGACTGACAGAGGGCCTAATGATGTTATGTTCTGCTGCAGCATGTGCATTTCAGAGCCTCAAGCCACAGAAGAATTGTGGGGTTCTGGGAAGCTGAAAGAAAGAGGAACATTGTCGTGAACCTTCTGGGTGCTTCTGGGACCATATATGTTTGCAGATGGCTACTTCTCCACACTCTAGGAAAGCCCCTTCTCCTAAGTATCTTTTGTCTCCCCCTCCCATTTCTCTTCATTCCCAAAGAATGGTCTCTTTGGGAATTATTTCAGAATTTCCCCTAAAGTATTAATTTTCTGCTGCTGCTTCTGTTCTCAGCCCTCTTCTCTAAAGACCCAGAAGTTTGCTCGTAGGAAATCTGAGGTATTCCCCAACCCCCAGGTAAGCTCCGCTTACCTGGTTGGGTCCCGTTTGTGTGCACTCTGCGTTCTTGTCACAGCCACCGTGGTTCTCCAGACACGGGTTGATCTCTTCAAAACAAAAAGCCAACACCTGGCATGAGAATCAAGCCTCATTTTCAAGTAAAAACATCTCAAGGGACCAACCAGGATGGCGAACTGACTGAGGGGACCAGGTATCAGTTTTCTGAAAACTCTGAAGCAGAAGTAACCTAGGACGGAGGCTACCAGATATGGTTTCTCAAAATTGACTCTCTGGGATGGGCTTGTGCCAGAGAAGCATAGTCTGTGGGCTTGACTCTGTCCCTCTGTTGAATGAGTATGAGCATTTGCAGCCAAGGACTTGAAATAATAGAACCTTGGAGTCCAATCCAACATGTTATGAATAACAGCATTTAGGAATTAAAAAAAAAATCATTGAAACCATCGCAATTTAATTGGTTCAGGGAGGAATCATCAATAGATGCTAAATTTAGAAGAACATGTTGATGAAGATATTTGCTTGCTGTTAAAGTGTCTCCACATCGATTGCTTATTAGTAGCAAAGAGGAAAAAGTGACTGTACCAGTGGAAAAATCAGACAGCACACTGAACAAATGGTCAAAATTAACATCATAAGTGAGAGGCAGTTGAATATAGGGAGCTTCCAGTGTGATATCCTGAGAAGGAGGCAATATTGCTAGTGTGATATTAGACCTGGAATGCAAAGTCTGAATATAATCATGAAAAAACATCAGATGAATGCCCAAATGAAGGACATGCTAGCAAAAAATAAGTTGAGGTGGTGGATGCTAGTATTCTACAATGTCAATGTCATAAAAGACAAAGCAAGGCCGAGAAACACCCTAGATCAAAAGAGACGTGACCACTAAATGTGATACCCAACCCCAGACTGGGATCCTGAATTAGAGGAAAAAATGGGTCAGTTGATAAGATTAGAATATAAATGGTAATTAGGCAGAAGTATTACATCAATAATAAATTTACTAAAGTTGATAACTGCTATAGTTATGTAAAAGTCTATCCTTATTCTTAAACATATTCAAGTATTTAAGGATAAAGGCACTCTTATATAATATATAGCTTACTCTCAAATGGTTTAGAAAACAATGTGTGTATACACACACACACACCCACACACACATATAAAGAGAGAAAAAAACAAAGGAAACGGTGTAAAACATTAACAGTAACTGAACCTAGGTAAAGAGCAAGTGGGTCTTTTTCTGTACTGTTTTTGTGTGAATTTTCTTTACAACTTAAAAGTTAAAATTTAGACTACTTCCAGTGGCATACCTTTATAGAAGAACAGTATGTAGCCATTAAGATAATGGTTTGGAGGTATACTTATTTTCAGGGAGAGTTGTTACATCATATTGCTAAGCAGTAAACATATATCATGAGATACAATTTTTGCTTTAAAAAAATTACATCTATACATAGCAAAATGGGGTAATACAACAGAAGTAAAAGTGGTTATTTCCAGAATTCTTTTCCCCAGCCTATATGCATCCTCTAATTTTTCTAAATTGAGAATATACTACCTGTATAAAAAAAGAACTAATTAATGTTTTAAATTCCAGTCACTACCATAATGTTTAATTTAAAAAAGTTTCTCCCCTTTCTCCTTCCAGAATGATTTTTGGACATCACACACCTGCATACCTCCATGATCACATTTCCACATCTTCATACCTTCCTGCTCAGACAACCTGAAAGATGATCCTGGCAGCATCCAAACATGAAGATCACATAACGGTACTCCGACTCTTAAACCACTGCCACCAGACGGATGAGGGATGGCACTTACCTATGCACACGATGCCATCTCCGGTATAGCCTGCCTTGCACACACACGTTCGGCTTCCTGGTGTGGTTCTTTTACAGTCGGCCTTGGCAGAGCAACCTCCGTTGCTGATTTCGCAGGCATTGATTGCTAGAGAAGAAGAGATGACCAGAGCAGAGAAGAGAAGAGCGGGGGATTAAAAAAAAAAAAACATTGACACGCTTTTATTTGAGTCATTGAGGAGTGTAAATACTTCACAATGGCAGGCATTGGATTAAATACAGATAATTCAGAAGACTGCAAAGCATCAGATCTCTCTCCTTCACTGGTGAATTCTACCAAACATTTAAAAAAGAATATATACCAGATTTTCATAAATTCTTCCCAAAACTAGAAGGTAGAAGACTTTCCAGTTAATTTTATGAGGTTAGTACTACCCTCATATCAAAACCAGACAAAGCCATCACAAGAAAGCTACAGACCAATGTCCATGAACATAGACTCAATAATTTTCCAGAAAAGCCTTGCAAATAAAATTCAGCAATATATAAAAAGGAGTATACACCATAATCAAGTAGAATTTATATAGGAACGTAAGATGGCTTAACATCCAAAAATCAATTAATGTAATACGGCATATCAGCAGAATTAAAGACAAAGGCACACAATCATCTCAGTCGAAGGAACAAAAGGATTTGAAAAAATTTAATACCTTTAATGATAACACTTAACAGACTAGTAACAGAAGAGGACTTCTGTGATCTGATAAAGGATATCTATGAAAAATCTACAGCTAAGATCATACTTAATTGTGAAAAAATAAATGCTTTCTCACATGATCAGGAATAAGATAAGAATGTCTACTCTTGCCACTTCTATTCAACGTTATACTGGAGGTTCTAGACATAGCAATTAAAGGAAAAGGAAATAAAAGGCATCCAAATTGGGAAAGAAGAAGTAAAACCATCTATATGGACATAGATGGCATAGAAAACTATAAGGAATAGTACAAAAAAACTATTAGAACTAATAAATGAGTTAAATAAGGGTACAGGATACAAAGTGAATAAATAAAAATCAGCTGTATTTCTAAATAGTAGAAATGAGCAAACCAAAAATGAAATTCAGAAAACAATTCCATTTACAATAGCATCAAAAAAAAATACTCTGGAACACATTTAACAGACTATAAAACTTACTCTCTGAAAACTACAAACATTGTTGAAATTTAAAAAAAGACCTAAATAATGGAAAGATGTTCCCTGTTCACTGATTGGAAGAGTTAGTATTGTTAAGGTGGCACTACTCCCCCAAACTGACCTACAGATTCAATGCAATCTCTATCAAAATCCCAGCTGGCTTCTTCGCAGAAATTGACAAAGATAATCTGAAAATCCATATGTAAATTTAAAGGGCCTAGAAGAGTCAAAATAATCTTGAAAAAGAACAGCTCTGGAGAACTCACACTTCCTAATTTCAAAACTTACTACAAAGCTTCAGTAATAAAGACAGTGTAGTATTGGCATAAGAATATATATACCCTTATATTCTTTCTATCTATCTATCTATCTATCTATCTATCTATCTATCTATCTATCTATCTATCTATCATCTATCTATCATTTATCTAACAGAATCGGGAGTACAGAAATAAACCTATGTATCTATGTCAATTGATTTTCCATAAAGGTGCCATGATATTTCAATGAGGGAAAAGTATAATCTTTTCAACAAATAATACTGAGACAACTGGATATCTACATGCAAAAGAATAAATTTGGACCTCAACTTCACAACATATACAAAAATTAATTCAAAGTGGACCAAAGACTTAGATCCACTTGGAGTAACAAGGTATGTGCTTGAGTCTTGGCTTGGCCTTTGCACACCATGTTACTTTGGATAAACCACTTAATGAATTTGAACTTTGGGGTCCACCTTTACAAGTTTATTTACAGGTTTGAGAATCACATCTAATAATATATATGAAAGTGTTATAGAAATGTTGGTTGTTTTCATTTTAACCCGTGTCTTTTGGTTTTGCTCTTCTCCCCCAAAAAAACAGGGCAAGAAAAACACTCTAGTTATTTGTCCTTTCTAGCTGTTTTCATTAGGATACTGTACACACACTACTGCAGGAAACATCTGGGACTAGAGTCAGGGTACTTGCATGCTGGGAGAATCCTCAGTGTAAGATGGTTTAGAAAGCAGACTGGTGTGATTATTGTCCAGCTAAGCCACAATCTGATCTGAAGCCTGCTGGGACACAGTGCTCTGGAGAAAAATGATGCTAAGGTATCCTGTTTTTTTCTAGTACCAAATAGATGTAAGGCATCATTATAGTATTAGCTTACATTTATTGAGTTCTGTGCCAAGGCTGTTCTAAGCACTTCACAGATATTAATTCAGGTCATCACCCAACCATCCAGTTGAATGAGAGAGATTCTCTTATTATTTACAACACAACAGGTGAAAAAATGATGCAGAGCAGTCAAGTAGCGTCACCATGAAAATGCAAATTATAAGAACTTAGATTCAACCCGGGGGAGTCTAATGCTGGAGCTGTTTTTAACAGCTACATCATTCTGCCATTGTATACAGATGGGTCATTTCAACTCTTGACCACTATGCAAGGGTGGCAGTTTTATGTTTACTTTACAAATGAGCTAAGGGGGCTCAGCAGTTAAAAGACCTGCTCAAGAAAACGTGGGTAGGAGGAGGAAGAACCAGGCAGGCTCCTTTCTGTATCACTCCAGAGTCCCCATGCCCAGGCCACAGATGAGGTCAATCAAATCAGCTTTTTTTTTTTTTTTAAATTAAGACTGTTTTAGATTTAAATTTTTATTATTACTATTATTTTTTAATTAGTTGCAAGTAAGACAGAGACAGATAAATATCAAACCAATGTTTTTTGAAAGCTCTCCAATGTGGTCAAGGCTGTGACCCACTGCTAGCAGAAGAAAAGTGTGGGACTGGGCTACCCGTTCTGAACCACAAGCTCCATCCTTTCGCAAGGATTACCCACCCCCCGGGGAAAATCAGCTGCCCTGTTACATTCAATTCACCGTCCATGGCCGGTAGCAGCTGCCCATTCAGTCTGCAGGAACACAGATCTCTGCACCACTAACCCTACCTTGTCTCCCAGGAGCAAGTTCATGCCTCACTTGCCTGTGCAGATGGTCCCGTTCCCTTGGAATCCTGCTGCACATTTGCACAAGGCGGTGCCATCTGGGTTGACGAGGCAGCTGCAATGAGAAAGGGCAAATGCCGTTTGTAGATAAACACATGACACCCACCTCCCTCATTCCCAGCATCCTAGCTGCTGCCCCAGGAGGCACTCAGAGGTCCTGCCTAAAGCTCAGGGGAGTCCATTCCTAGCATGGCCCTGGCACGGGCAGCTGAAACTGCAGTCATTTATCAGGTAAACTAGAATATGTGTCTGTGGGCATCTTCCCAGGCATAAGGAGGGGAGCTAACAGTCTTCGGAGTTACCTGTGTGTTAGTGGGTGTGCTTCATGCATTACGTTAGTTAACTTAACACAATATCCAATAGCCCTGAAGAGTATATATTATTATTATTCTCATTTACAGATGAAGCTGAGGCTTAGAGGCATTAAATAATTGACTCATGGTCATATACTCAATGACAATGACAGAGGCTAATTTGAATTCTTGTCTGACTCCAGCTATGAGGCTCTTAATTAATTAACCCATTAAGTCCCTCTGGGAGTTAAGAACATAAAATTAAAATGTGAAGAATTAAAGGCTTAGCTATGAATCGGGAGTAAGTTTTGATGAAAGCAAGAGGCCCACTGGGCTCCCCCTTCCTCTGTGAAATAGTCCCTGTGGTGTGAACTGGGGGTGACAACTGGCGTTTTGCCAACATGCCAGGTAATTCAGGTGGCAGCTTGTTCAAAAGGCTGGATCTGGCAAGTTGATGGTGACCTCTTCAGAGATATTTCTAGTGTCATATGAAATTTATCGGAAATCCTCATAAACATTCTCAGGAAACTACTCTCTTGAAGATAGGGCCTGGAGTGCATACTATTTGGAATTATATTGTCCCCTTTGTATTATCCCCAAAGGAGACTCAGAGGGTACCTACTTGGCACTGGTGTGGCATGTCCCATTGCAGTTATCTTTTGTGATCTCTGAAAAAAAGAACCAATTGCTTTGTCAGCACTCTTTTATTAAATCTCACTCAAGAGCTTTTTTTTAGTACTTGGTGCTAGGAAAAGGTTTACTTTCTATGTAGTAGATGATACATATCATGTTTACTATGTAAAACTGTGTGACCTTGTAAATGTTTTTTTCTGTATTGGCTGCCAGAAAGCTTAATGCCAAATATGAAGAAGGTCAAATATACTGATGGAGTATCCCCTGTGTGCCAGGCACTGTGCTAGGTGGTGAGGATGAAAAAATGAGTAATATATAGTATCTTTCCTTGGGGCTGCCTGTTGATACAAGTCCCTCCCTGGTGCTTTAGTTTCTATTTTACTTATATTTCCCATGTTCCTTATCCTTTCTAGTTTTTCATCATTTTATTATAAAGTGATATAAACAGAAAAAAATTCCACCTAATTATAACTAATGTTAAAAGGTTTTTTTTGTTTTATTATTTTTTTTATTTTTTATTTTTTTGTATGTGCAGAAATAGCTCAGGGCCTGGCATACAAGAGACATTCACTATCCATTTGTTGAATTAATTCCTAAATTTCCTGGAATCTGTGTAGGTTCTTGTTCTTGGATGCCTAGCTATTTGGATGCTCCTGGTAGGGGAAGATCCAATAGAAATGGCTAGAGATGAGCATCCTTTAGGCAGGATGCTCATGCTTAGAGCTTTTGGGAGAGAAATCTCATTAGGTCTGGCAAGTTGCACCGAAGGTCCAGGAACAGACCTGGCTGCAAAAGTGGTCTGTTTTGTGTCAGAGACAACAGTAACAGGCTCAAAAGGAAAGGAGTGGATGCAAAGCAATTTTGTGCCTTTCCTATACCTAGTGTGTGCTATACCTTGAACCTGGAAGTCTGTTTCTCTCCATTCACTATCTATTGAAATCTTAGTCATCTTTTAGGTTCTTCTCTCTGAAACTTGCTCCAAATATTTGATTTAACTGGTAATGACTTTGATTAATTGGTAATGACTATGCAGTGTGCTCTTTTGAGAAAGATGTAGCACCCCATCTGGCCTCAGAGGGAAGGAGTGCAATGATTGATTAGTGATGTCTGCCATGGGCTGGGGAGTGATGAGTTATCACACAGACAAAGGATTTGTCTTCCTTGCCCTAATCTAGAGGTTTGCTCCGCATTCCCACACCACCATTTTTTGAACACTTGAATATTTATTTCCATCATTAGACTGGAAGCAACTTGTGTCGAGTGTGCACAGGAGACAAGGCTGGAAAATTGGTCGAGTGCCAATTGGTGAGCTGCCTTGTACTCCTAAGGGGTTTGTCCTGGAAGCACTGAGCTTTGTTTTGGAGACGATGAAGAATCACAGCAGTTATTAAGTCCTGGGGAGAAGGTGAGGAACGTGATCTACACTACTCCTCAGTGTGATGGTATTTGCAGGTGGGGTCTTTGGGAAGTGATTTGGTCATGAGGATAGAGTCCTCACGAATGGGATTAGTCCCTTATAAAAGAGACCCCAGAGAACGCCCTTGTTTCTCCTGCCATAACACAAGAAGATGGCAGTCTGTATCCCAGAAGAGGGCCTTTACCAGAGCCAAGCATGAACTTGGACTTCCAGCCTATAGAGCTGGGAGATACTAATTGCTGCTGTTTATAAGCTACCCAGTCTACAGTACTTTGTTATAGCATCCTGCACAGACTAAGGCATCTATGATCTGAAAAGTTCTCTCTAGCAGCAATGTGGAGTATGGAATGGAAATATGACAGGAGGCAATGAGATGTATCACAAGGTGAGAGGAGTGGGAGGAAGAGATAAAAGCAAATGCAAAAGGGTCTATATATGAGATGCTCATTGCAGCATTGTTTATGGTAGCGAAAATTGGTTTAAAAAGTGTGGTGCAGTCATATAATGGAATATTATGTAGAAATCAAGAAAATAATGATATTTACCTCTATTTATTCATATGGAAAGATATCCATTATATATTGTGAAGTAAAAAAGTAGACTACAAGACAGTATGTAGAATATGGCCCTATACACATATGATAGTATACCTATAAAAATGTTAGAAGGCTAATACAAAATATTAATGATAGATTTTTTCCTGCCTTGGGAGTATGAGTGACTTTTATTATCTTCTTTCTGCTTTTCTTTATTGTACAAACTTTTTGCTGCAAGGAGGAATTGCATTTATGGCTCAAGGAAGAAATAAAGATATCATTTCTATTTTAGAAAGAAAAAAAATGAAGCTGCTGAAAAGGGAGACTAAGAACAGAGCATAAGTATGAAGGGGCTTGCTCTTACCTCTGTCACACTTCACTCCTCGCCAGCCAACCTCACACTCACAGGAGCCGTCACCCAAGGGTCCTTGGTTGCATCTCCCATGAACACAAGGGCACGCTAGGGGAAAAAAAAGCCTACACAGTGTCAGACTTCTGACTGTGTCCAACAACTCCCTCATCATAAACTACAAAGGTTCACTTCGCTGCATTTAATTCTCCAACCCGGTTCCCAGGACCCGTCGTTTTGAGAGGGCTGGTCATGCCTCAGCAAGGACCATCGCTGTGTGACTGTGTTGTACTGTGGGGTGGAGAGAATGTCCCCAGCTGAGGTGATCTGAAGATCCAAGGTTATGTGTGACCCCTTGGGATCCCTAAGAGTGGACTTAGAAAGAAGCCCAGTGGGAACCCAGTTTGTATAAACCTGGTGTGGCTGCCCTCTTCAACCACAACCATCTCGAAAAAAGTAATTCCTTTGTTATGTGGCAGTGTCAGAAGCCTCCTTGAGAACTGTTCCCCCCCCCCCCGAGAAATTCCTTCCCTAGGGAAAAAAACATTCAGCTGGGAACTCCCGCACAAATGGAAGCAGATAATTTTTCCACATAACATTGGCGCTATGATGCCAATTATATATTATGTGGCCAAACAGTGACAGCCAGGTCAAATTTATGACTTTTAGTACAATGAGAAAGAAATGCTTTGTTTTCTCATCATTGATTAGGAAACCTCTCCCCCCAAAGCAAGCAGGTATGTATCCCTGGGCACAAGAAAGTCAGGGTGAAAGAATGCAGATGACTTAGCTCAAACAGATCGTTATTTTTGTGAAAGCAGCAAAGTATGCGGCTCATTGAAGGTGAATCAATACAATGATCTTCATCTAAAGGACAGCACGAGTCAAAAGCAAGGCTTTGGAGTCAAGCAAGGTGTGCACTCCGATCTCAATTCTGCCTCTTATCAGGTGTGACTTTGGGGTGGGGGGAAGTCATTCAACCTCAAATATACTTAATATACTCATCTGTAAACTGGGCATGACCATATTCAAGTATACAAGGCTCCTGTGTGGATTGAATGAGATAATGTGCACAGATATGCTTTTCAAAACTATTGAGCAAAGTCCAAAACTGAGAGCGTTACTATGAGAACCGGTGCACACAAGGCAAATCAGAAACGTGGTTGGGTTGGGGAATGTCAGTGAACAGATCCGGGGTGTGTGTGTGTGTTGGGGTGAGGGTGGGGGAATGGGCTGGTAGGTCTAGGTTAGTGATGGAAAAATGTTTGGAAACACTGCCCCATGCCAATTACCCAACACAAATGATCTTATAATTCACATGATAATAGAGGTAGGATTTCAGCCGGCCTGGGGAGACAAGCTGAGTTACTCTTCTGCCAGGGGCTGGGGTCGGGGTGGGGGTGGGGGAGCGCGCACCTTGGTCACAGTGAATTCCGTACTTGCCCTCCACGCACGTCTCGCAGGCTGTTCCACTGAAGCCCTCACCGCACTGGCACTCGCCGGTGCCGTTTACTCCGTCCAAGCAGATTCCGTTCCCAAAGCAGACGTTCTCGACTTGCCCTGGGCAGGGCTGGCACTGCGGGCCAAAGAAGCCCGCACAGCACTCTCTCGTCTGAAACGGAAGGATGAGGCTGGGCTTGCACGTCCATCTTCCGGTTTTGTTCAGCTGCGGTGTAGAAATCCCGCTGCTGGGATGGGCTGTGTGCCCTTAGCTTTGACCCCACATTGGAGAGGCTGCGAGGACCCCTGAGAACCAGGCGAGGCTAAGCAATTTCCCAGGGAGGGCAGGGCAGAAACAAGATGAAGGCCTCCACCCAGGAGGTTGGAAAGATGCAAAGGAAACAGGCAAGTATGGGAAGAGGACAAGAAAAGTGAGAAAGGAGGGCCAGAAAGGACTAAGAAAAGGATAATGCAAGGGATGCCAGAGGGGAGGGCCACCATGCCTGAGCCTGGCCCCTTCCCTTTGTATGTTATTTCACCTGGTACTGAAGATGGGAGACCAATGCAGGTGAGCCTTTGATACTCTAAAAATGAACCTCTTGTAGGTTAGGGAAACCCCACAGTATGTCTGCTTGGCTTGAGAGCATTAACACAAAATCTGCAGCCCTACGCTCTGCAGCATAAAGAGCTAAACCATATCACCTCTATCAGAGAGGCTGAGGTTGTGTCTGGTCTTCTGGGAAAGCAAGACAGGAAATTAGAAAGAATTTCCCTGTAGATTCCAGAGCAGCAGCCCAGAGATACTTAGCTCTGGGGTCCCGTTTTCTAAATGCGTAGGTGCGCTGTCTCTTTCCTTGGGGAGTCGGCCATGTCTTCTGCCTCTGTTGCTTACGAGCATGCTTGCAGGGCATTTCACCCTGGTGCGAGCATAGGGAGGTCCTCTCAGCTTCTCAGTCCCTCACCTTCTTCATCTCACAATTGGATGTCGCAGTGCATTTCTACGCACTGACTTACAGGACTGTCCTGAGTTTTATCGCTATCACTACTCCTTTGAATGACAGTGATAATGAAGATAATGAGGAGGAAGAGGAGATGGCAGAAGGAGTCCATGTAAAGGTACGTAGAAAAATATAACATAGGATTACTCTTCCCAGTATCACTGCAATAATTAGAAGGATGACTAATTCATTATACTCACGATGACAGTTTTCATGCATTTTGGCTGGCACCCTATGAACACGGATCGCTTGCCCATGAAATAAATGGTATAGATGCATTTCGTTGTTTCTTCGCCCTATGGAACAGTAAAGATTCTGTCAGCTTTGTGGTGGAGAAAATGGTTTTCCAATCTCTAAAAGCAAGTAGGTGGGTGATGCATGGCTGTCTCTCTGACCAAAATGTTCTGGGAAGGGAGGGGCATGGTTTATAAGAAAACACACAAACACAGTGTTGGCTGCCAGAACACCAAGCAGAAAAAATCCAAATAATTACACAGTATTCTGTAAAAAGAACTTTTCTCTAGATGACTAACTCAAGTTAGGAAGAATCATAGAGTAGACCAGACGAGAACGTTCTTCCAGGACTATACACTGGTTGACCTGAGCCTTGAGTTCTCTCTGTGTATTGATTTCTACTCTGCCTCTATCTGGGAAAGGTTTAAGGCTGCTTACAAAGACCTATAATCTATAAGATTAAATTAAAACTCAAGTGAGAGAATCAGCATTGTCACCATCATAAATTGCTCTGAAAGGTACATGAGTGTTTATTCTTTCTAATGGTTGAAGTATTATCGGGAGTAGCTATCACAATAAATAAATAGCTACGAGAAACACAGATCGGTAATCAATTCAAAGGCGTCCACCTCCCCCAAGTCTGCCATCCGTTTCTTAGAGAAAGTTAGTTGTAACTTTGAATGGAAAAGGAAATCAGGCAGGTTTAACTCATCTGGGCTGGATATATGGTTTTGGATATGGACGATGTCTTCTCTGATAAGATGTCTTGCTCCTGTCCTCAACTGGCTACCAGAATATATAGAAAGTGAAAAATCTCTTCTCGTAGTGTGCATTGGTTGAGATGAGCCCCTGTGTTGATTTATTTAATAATTAAATTTTTGCTTTAGTCGAAAAGAAATAAATTCAAGACTTTGAAAGATGCATACAACAAAAGGTGAAATTAAATTAAAGCCAAGTGAAGGAATGAGGGTAGTGAAAATGAGGTGCGCTTGAGTCACTTCCTAATTTGGACCTGGATCTGGAAACTATATAATCAAAGCAGAAAAAATACTTACTAGAGGTTTACTTCCAAATGGGCAGATCAACTGCTGGGGACACTTCCCACACTTGCCCTTGGAAAAACAGAGGCAGAGAGAACATTTCGTGGTTATATTTTTGGTGCAAAATGAGGCTGCAGATATTTCCCTGGCCTTGGAGCTGACAGCCTTTAGGATATGAAATTGGAAACCAGAAAGATATTAGAGAAGCTCATCTGGTCAACCACTTCCATAGTCTTTGAGACAAGCACTTCAACTACTTCAGGTTTTGGATGTTTGAGCATCACTTTCTCCTGCCATATTCTTCTGAAGCTGATAATCCTTTAATGTGTGGAGGTCTTACCTCACTTAAATCTCAATTCCTTTGATAATAACCCCCATTTATTGTAAACTCATTATTTAGTGAATTGGGCCAGATTCAGTGGCCAGCTTTGGGATCACATGGTCCAGCTGAGGGGTCAGGGTGGAGGTAATATATACTATTACAAAACAAAGAGTATAAATTAAGAAGGACAGAAACTCTTTAGTGTGGCCTGTTCCTAAAACAGGAGGAGCCCAATGTGTCTAGTTCTTAACTTAGCACCTACTGGGGTGTACAGTATAATTGTTCAGAGTTCTGGCCCTGAGGCCACACTGGATTTGAATTCTTCTCTACCACTTGTTAGCTCTGTGGACTTTAGCCTCTCATGGCCCATTTCCCCCATCAGTAAAATCAGTATGGAGATAATAATAGCACCTAATTTGTAGGGTGCTGTGAGGATTACATGGATTAATACATATAAAATGTTTAGAGCAGTGCCTGGCACATAATAAGTTCCCATAAATGTCAGCAGTTATTAGTATAACAGAAAGATCCTACATCATCCAGTGGGTTGGAGTGAAAAGACTCCATTACTGAAACAATCCATTTCCATGTTTTCTCTCTGTGGATCAAGCTTGGCCAATACCTGCCATAGGTGAAGGGCATGGATTCAGAATCTTGCTCAACACAACACTCCAGGCAGCCTTTCCCCAGCATTGAATGTACAACTTATAGTATTAGATTATGAACCCATCGAGGGCAGAGGCCATGTCTTATTTGCCTTTGTAAAGCCACACCTGGATATGCTCCTTTGCAGAACAGAGATGCTCACTCAGTGTTTTTTGAATTGGATTGAGATATCTGAATAGATGAGTCTTATGCTTAAAAAATTATAGAAAATAAGCCAGCACTCTTTAGTTGTATCACTGGCCGTGGATATAACTTACTCGTACAATAGTAGTGTTGCTATTATCACATCTATTCTTCTGAATTTCCAGAATCTTCCCCAAGCCATGGATCACTCCCTTGTCAGTGGCTACATTGGTGTAGTTTATCGGAGCTTCATTTACATAGAGCTGTGAACGAGAAGGTGAAGTGTGAGTTTTTATCTTAGTGATTTGAAGAGCAAGAGGGAAGATGGGGATTGGAAGATATCAATGCCCACAGCCTGGGAGATAGTCACGTGGAAGGTAGCACATTGCAGTGAAAAGAGCTCTGGCCTCTGAGAGGGGAGTCTGAGTGACAGTCCTGTATCTGGCAGCATCTAGCTGTGTGACCTTGGGCCAGTTGATTTCCTTCTCTGAATCTCAATGTCCTCCTTTGTCCTAGATAATTTCTATGGTTTATTTTTATCCCTCAAATTAATTGGTTTCTGACTGTAAAATTCTGAATTATGATCACTTATGTTGGTGCCCATTGGCAAAATGTCTCCACGAACACGCTTGTCTGTGCTGTAGACAGGTACAAATGCTTCTAAAAACTGAGTTACAAAGAATGGAACTCACCGCCTTTTCAGCATGTCTCTACTTCATGGTCAATTTATAAGTACCTCTCAGAAATTCTAAGTGACAGTGATACAAGAACAAAATTAACTAGCATTTTTTGAGAGTTTTAGAGTTTGTAAAAAGCATGCCAGCAGATAGCATCATTTCCCAGAGTGTGGAGACTGCTCAGAGATCAGCATCACCCCACGTTTTCCTTGGGGCTTCTTCGGAGCTCATGGCATATGTGTGAATCAATCTGCGTGTTCATAAGTGCTCGAGACACGAGCACTCAGTGAGCATCTATACACTGCCAACTCAAATTCAACTTTAAGTCGAAATTTGTTTTGTTTTTATTTTTTTAAGGAGAGGATACCTTAATGATTAAGGCAAAATAAGTTAATCCATTAATTTTTTTCATTAAAAAATAAGTACTATAATTGGAAACAAATAGTTCTTTAAAAACTTGGGGTGGCGTGTGTGTCTGTGTGTGTGTGTAGGTGTGGTAGGGCTGAGATTGGGAGAAGGGGGAATTCTTTATTGTACTAAGTGAATGTCAAGTTCGTATCCAATAAATGTTTCAAAGTGATTAATGACACCTCCCAAACTCCTCACAACATCAATATTAAAATAACTCTACTAAGTGCTAAAATTTGAACTTCCATTGAATGTTAGAGTCCCTTATGATTTATTTGGAATCCAGCCAATTTTTACTGGATGTTGGGATAACTCATGGCTGAACTCCACAGAGGTATTCCAGGTTCTGAGCAGATATGGACAATCACATGGGAACCTTACTGATGGTGTCAAATGGTGATTGCAACACAAATCTCTAAATTCCAAAGTATCAAAATGGCAGAACTTCTGATGCTGTAATACTATTGATATGGCATTAAATAAGTGAAACGTTTTCATTGTAAGACCATATGCACAGAATTTTGTGCTGCATTAAAATTTTGATTTGAAGATGAGTCTGCTCATGTAGAGAGCATTTTTTGTACATCTCCACTGTCCTAAGGGAAAGTAAATATTGATAAAAGCAAAGCTTCTACTGTAAGATAGAACTATTTGTTTATTGTGAGATAAAGCCTCTGTTTTAAATTGTTCTAGATCAAAGAATTTCTGAACAAATAGAAAATAAACATGACAGAATTGAAATTGATTCACTAACTGTACTAGAATATTCATTTCCACATGATGAAATAAATTAAAAATAAAAATCTAAGTTCTTTATCAATAAAAATTGCTTTTCCTGAAAAAGTAGGAAAATGTGTTTAAAATGTCTCCTTAAGTTATTATACAATAGGTGAGATATTTGTAGGAGTCAGTTAAATATTTGGAGTTTGATTATTCCCTTAATAATAAAGAATCAGAAAGACTTTTCCTTTTACCCAAGCAGGTTTAAAAAATGTACACAATATTCACTTATGACTCAATGATACCACTGAGAAAATTGTTTCTAAGATTGTACTTTTAAAAAAGGATCAAATAATATTATTGATTAAAATCTCTGATTAAATTTTTTACTTTAATATAATACTTAGTCTGTTAATAATTTGCTATTGTTTATGACAATCTATATTAGAGCATAATTGTTTTCTATTAAATTCTCCTAAGTTGATCTTACTTGATGTTTGACATATGTGAACAAAATTTTATATTTGAAATAAATATTTAGTCTCTAATTCTTTTTTTAATATATATATTTTAAACACTTTTAAATATTTAGGGGTTGTGTGAGATAAATACTGGAATACTGGTGTGGGGTCAATTGGTCCCAGGACTGCAATGATAATAATGTTAATCCATTTGGCTGCTGGATCCTACTTATGTCACAAGATCCTTATGGCCTGGAGCCAGGGCCACTTCTTGGGAGTGAGGTTTTGCTGTCAGGTTCCCTTCCATCTTGGAGACTGCTTGAGGAGTGTCTTCTGGGTTTGTAGGAATCAGTACTGAGAGGTACCTATGACTGCTGGGATTCAAACACCGTGACTGGTAGAGCCACACTGGTTATCTGAAGGCTGGCGACAGGGAGCGTGAGTGGCAGCCTGACAGACTGGCTTTGTCATTACTGTACGGTGAAACACACACAGCTGTCTTTTGTTGATAAGGCTTAGGAAGCAGATTATTCCAAAGAAGAGATCATTCCGATATGGAAGTGATGATGACAGGGATTCAGACACTCATTCCTGGGTTTTAAGCCAAAGGGTTGTACCTGGTCACTGTGGAGAAAGAAGCTGAGGAGATAGGAGACGCCCAGCATGGTCTCTCGGTGCATGCCATTGTGCAGGTCATTCTTCAGTAGTTTCTCCTCCAAGACCACGTGATACCTGAGTATGTCCTCCTCCTGGGCAACACACAGAATTGAAAGTCAACCCACAGGCCGGCCAGTCCCCAGTCACTTACGAGGCTGCTCCAATGTGCTGGGCACTGTGGAGATTACAGGAGCTGGTTGAACTGAAGTTTTGACTAAGGTATCAGGGCATAATAGATATTAAATACTAAATCTGAGACAGATTACCTGGGAGAACTTGCAAATTTTCCATGTATGATGGTTGAGAACTCATTATATGACCCTAAAACTCAGAGCGAAGGCATAAAAGGTTGGGGGAGATTTTAAAGATTTCTTTGGAAAAAACTGCTATGAAGAGAGTCCCCAAGCCCCAGCCTGCTTTTCCCCTCAGGGGTCATGAGAAGAGGTCTGATGAGACATTGTGAAGAGCTTGATCCCTGTTCCCTGCAGAGAATGTGGTCTGGGGGACTGGGGACTCACTCAGGCCTGAGCAACCTCATGCCAGGGGTGCTGGCAGGCGGATCCATCATGGAGTGCAGAGGGTTGTTGCTTCACTGAGACAGGCCTGGACTTCCAGCCCTGGCTCGGGACAAGGGAACACTTGTGTCCTGTGGACACACATCCAGGCTCTTGGGACACCTGAATCCTTGTGGCATATGGGCCCAAGTGTGTGCTTCCAGGAGTACAAACTAAATACAGTAATGTAGGCAGCTCTGGCATGCCAGAGGTCTGTGTATGAGAGAGCCTCTGCATGAGTGTATGTTAAGAACCTGGAAATGAAGTTTTGATAGAGGAGTAAAATCATACATGATCGATACATTGAAAAATATGAAGCGTTTGAATTTCCAGAAAACAATTTCTCTGGTTATTGCTCCTGATACCTACTAGAGTTGTGACCTTCTTTTCCCGGATGTAATTCTCAATGGCATCATTGTTTGGAGCAAACACAGTGTAAGCATCAGCAGCCTCGATTGCATTTGCCAGCTTATATTGCTGTAGAGAAAAGGAACAAGAGCATGTGAAGGGCTTCTGTTCCCAGGAAACCTGAGCAAGTGGGTCATGCTGAGAACGTGGTACTTGCAATGATGTAGCCCCGGAAGATGGAGTAGTCGGGCATCTGGTCCAGCCGGGTGAGCAGGTTTGGTAAGGAGCCAGTTAGACCTCTTTGGGGAACCAGAACCTGGGAAAGGAAGCCCCAGATTTCCATTAGCATGTGCTGGTAGGACTTGCTGCTCTTCGATACGTAGGTTCATGGCACATAACAATATGCAATTATGAGAGCCACCAAAAGTCCCTAGAGTGTCTCTGCAAATTTTAAAAAAGGTAATCTTTCCTCTGATAGTTTGCAGTGCCAACAGGGCGCATAGCTTGGGGAATGAAGTGGGCTGAATTTCAGTGCCATTCCATCTTTAGGCCAGGAACCTTTATGCAGGACACAACCTGCACACTGTTGATGGTGGCCTGACGAAGGTGACCACAGTGTCCAATGGACACTGGTATAGGAGGAGCTCTTTAGGGAGCCAGTGCAGCCCAGAGGCTATGCAGAGAACCTGAATGGGTAGACATGCATCCATGAATCTTAGGTGTTCACGTAACGTTTTCCTCAATACAGTTACTTAAACATGAGGACCCTCAGCTGTCTCATTTGGGAGGTGAGGACAATAGCACCTCCTTTCTCCGGGTCATTGTCAAATTCAAATAAAATAATTGGACATATGATACTTGGCACAATGCTTGGTTCCTAGTGGGCTGTCAATCATTCCTATTATGACTGTACACAAGACGAGGTGCTAGTGCTGACGAGGGACATGGAAAAGATGCAGCTCCACTGCTCCAGGACATGTCATCACTCTGGGGTTCAGGACCTAGTCCATAAGGAACCACTACCGAAACGAGAGGACACAGTTATGCTAAGTGAGTTCTATACAAAGAAATCCCACAGAATTTCAGAGGAAAAAGAGAATAAAACTGTTATTTATTGAAGGCCTACTAGGAAGCACACATTGAGAGAGGGTGTTGTTTGAGCCTTACAAGGGAAGAAAATTGAGGCTCAGAGAGGTTATGTAATTTGCCTAAGGTCACACAGCTAGCGAAGTGTCTGAACCCAGATTCTGTACGACTCTAGAACTTGACACTATGTTAGCCTTGGTGATATGAATTGCCTGGATCCGGGAAGGCTTCAAAGAGGAGATGTGACTTGAACTAGCTCCCGTGATAAGAAACCCAGAATAGCTCCCTGTAAGTCATGAATCACTTGCTCAAAAATGTTGCTCTTTCTTAATGTCTCTTGGTAATAATGCAAGAGAATTGCAAAGTCTTTGCAAAATAATGCACCTGGAAGCCTTACAAATACCCTCTCTTTTCCGAGTGGAAATAGTTGATCTTTTCCAACCTTTTCTGAGTAAGTGCTAAATGAGAACAATTTTAGTTAAAATGCAATTAGTTAATTGTCTCTTTGAATCGTCTACCTTTCAAAAGCTCCCAATATACCTTAAATTCTAATTTTAATTTTAAGTGAAGATCCTAATATAGCAACTGAAAATTATAGGATCGCTGAAGAGCCCATTTCCCATTATTCTTTTATTTTCTATTCCACACCTTTGAATAGTGTTAAACTGCACCTTAGAAGAAAATTAACATTTCACAATACTTTTTCTACTCTTCCATTTTTTCCCCTATGGCGTTCCCCATTTCATTATCTTAGTGTGCAACATACAGAGAGGGGAGTGGAAAAGTGATACATAAGCACTTGCCTCTCTTCCATTTCTTGATTAGATCCCATCTGGGCATATGGACTTCCCAATACTAAGGTTCTTGTGTACCTTGTAAGATGTTCCCATATATAAGAAAGAGAACATATGTGGCCACTTTATATAGGGTCCACTGAAGACTATGGGCTGAATAGATAATGAGTCTGCTGAAATAAATAGAGCCTATAAACAGTTTTAAAATAAAGGCAATGAAGCACAGTACAGATTACTTTTATATTAAGTCTAAATATTCTCCCTCCCCCTAAAAAAGATACTGTACAGGAAGATACATAAAGGGAGAAGAGAAGCTACATGCATGGGAGGATGGAATTTTGTACCTTGTTGATGATGTGTATCACTCCATTTGTGGCCGCGTTGTCACCATCAACGATGGACGCTCCTTCAATTGTGATGTTCTGTAAATGCAAACCGCAGTGGGAAGGTGAGTCCCATAGTGTACACATGGGGACTGACGTGGTTTCTGAGTTTTCCACTTTCTGGGCAGCAGTGACTTTCACCCTTTTGGATTATGACCCACAGTGAGAAATATTTTTAAACTAAACATCACACACACACACACACACACACACACACACACACACACACACATACACACTCAAAATGAATAGCACTTTACTATGTGGAAGGCATCTGATCATCAATTCTATCCCACTGCTTTCTATTTCATTAAAAAAGTTCTGGCTGAGGTCACCACAGTGACCCTGCTATTTGAAAAACACTAGACAGCATTGTGGATTGAACTGTCTTCCCTCCCTGCCCAAAATTCATATGTATGTTGAAGTCCTAACCCCCAGAACCTCAGAATGTATTCTTATTTGAAAATAGATCTTTCCAGAGGCAATCAGGTGAAAATGAGGTCCTTAGGGTGGGCCTTAATATAGTATGTCTGGTATCTGATAAGAAGAGGAAATTTGGACTCAGACAGCTACATGGGAGAACAGCGTGTGAACTTGAGGATGGTCATCCATCAGACAGCCTGGAACAGCTCCTTCCACAGCCTTTGGAAGGAGCCAACCCCTCCCCCACCCCTGATAGTGGACTTTTAGCCTCCAGAACTGTGAGTCTAACATTTCTGTTATGTGAGCCACACAGCATGTGTTACTTTGTTATAACGGCCCTAGCAAACTAATACAGATAGTAACTGACTTTCTTGGTCAGAAGTCAACTACTTTTCAAGAGTATTAATTATACAGGGAATGGACCTAAGTAAAAACCCAGCCTACCCACTGGCACAGCCACCAACCAATCATGACACAGCCGGGCTTCACCCTTTCTGGTTTCTCTGGCTTCCTCTCCTCATCTCCCCACCATTACTCTTTATTTGAAATTCTTCCTGGGCACCTTGGGTGCTGAGGGGTCTTGTCTCACCCTGAGCAGCTCCCAAGTCACGTTTGCAAAGGTCTTGAAAAAAACATTCATGGCCACCCTGCGTATCTTTTTAGATTAAAGGGAGATATTTATATCAGACACAGGAATGAACTCATTAAAAACGTATCTTTGATGGTTAGCTGTGGTCTTGACTGATTGATTGATCTTTGACTCTATAGAGCTTAGGAAAAGCCTGTCAGGGTGAGTGTTCAGTTAATGCTTGTTAAGGGAATCAGTGATTTAAAACAATGATAAAAAATAACCCCACTGTTTGATATAGGTATGTGACGCACTAGAATGATAAGAATATGTAGAGAACCCATGGGACCTTTTGTAGCTCTTTTCTATTTTCTAAAAGGAATTATCTGGTGCAGCACCAGATAATGTGTTTAGGCAATACGAGGCACAGGGCCTTTTCATAGCATTCACGTTGATGAGTAGGGAGGCAGACATGTTTTTGAGCAGTAATTCTCAAACATTTTTGACTGCAGCCTATGGTTCACTGATGCAGCAGTTCTCACTGTCCAGTAGAGTCTTCATTCTCATCTTGTACAATTCACAGAAAGCATTTTAAGACACTGCACATGCAGCAGGGCAGCCAGACTTCCTCGGAGGGGACTGGATAACCAAACTAGTCCTTGACATGCTGTAGTAAGTGCCAGAAGGGGAGCTTCTCCAGGTCTCGACTCTTCCTTGTGCTCTGCCCTAACTCTAGTGCTTCGATCAGTTTCTGGAGCATAGTAGGTGCTCAATACATGTTTGTTGACTGACTGACCCTAACTTAATATAAAAGTTTAGTAGCCTATAATGATTCAATTAGTAGTTTATAGTAACAGGTTCTTAGCTAAGCATACTTAAAAATGAAAGTTGTAGAATTGCACAAACCTTTGCCCAGAAGAACCGAAATATCTGACCTTCTGGATCAGTCTGTGGTCTGTCAGGAAGAGGCTTATGGCTAACCAGTGGGCAGAGGACCACATCTTACAGGATTACGCTACAGAGTAACTGTGTGTGTATATGTGTGTGTGTGTGTGTGTGTGTGTGTGTGTGTGTGTGCGCGCGCGCGTGTGTGTGTGTGTGTGTGTGTGTGTGTGAGAGAGAGAGAGAGAGAGAGAGAGAGAGAGAGAGAGAGAGAGAGAGAGTATCAATATATGTTGATGATTGTTAAAGCTGGGTGATGCCTACAGGGAGGTTAGAGGTTATATTCTTGGTTTATTTTTGCTCGCGTTTGGAAATTTCCATAACACAAAACTTTAAAGGTACAATATGAATGTAGTTGACATGTTCCCAGTAAACAAACAAGTTACAGTGCACTCTCACCCCATCTTTTTTTGCCAGGTGAAGAAAGTTGCCCTGCAAAGATGTTGCCAGCCTATCAGAAGATGACAGAGTCCGTAGGTCTGCCACTCCATAGGTGCCTCGTAGTGTGTGGTATCTACAACAACAGTTCACAAAGAACACAATAAAATATTGATGCATGAGGTGGTACTATTGAGTCGTTAAAAAAAAAATTCAGGTTTTAGAGCCAGACTGACGAATTTAAAATCTCCCCTGCAAGTATCAGCCATGGCACCCTGGGCTAGTTACTTAATGTACCCTGTGCTTCATTTCCACATCCATAAAATGAGACTAAATAAAATGCCTATCTCACAGAGTCATTGCAAGAATAAACTGAGCTCTATGTAAAGCGGTTAGCACAGAGCCGGCTGTCAATAATGCTGACAGTGGCCATCCCGGGGGAGGTAAGGGCAATCTTAGAAGATGTTTCTGTTCCACAGATCTGAAGGACCATGTGATTTCTTCCCTCCAATGCATTTCATTCACTCTGATGCCTGATGTAAGAGATTATGAAGGACAAAAGGCATAATACCTACTTTATTAGGGCGGGAATATTGCTCTTGGTCAACCAAAAGGCTTTCTCGTCTTGGTCCATGTCCTCAATAGCTTGCTGAGAAGGCACCAGGACAGTGAGGTTTGAGGCGGCTGACAGCATAAGTTGCAGAGAAGCGTTCTGGCTTGCAGAAGGAAAAGGAAGTGAGGCCCAACTCATGTTAGGGGACAGACAGGGCTGATGTAATATTTGGCAGAAACGACAATTTACCTTTGATGTAATTTCAGGGACACCGGAAAGGTTCTGGGAACCCCTTTCCCAAACCCACCCCACTCTCTGGCTGACGCTTCATATTTCCTTCTGAGACTCCTTCCTTTTATTTAATTGTGTGAGCATTGTCAATAGGCAAATTCTTCTGATCAAGTCACACTTGGAGTCATTATAAGTCATTTACCCTTTAGTTGAAACAAAGATTTGGAGCATAGTCTTGACAGGATCGTGTGTGTGTGTGTGTGCACATATGCAGAGAACCTTGAGACTCCTGGGAACCTTTGGGATAAGGATGATGGGAACATTACTGGAACACTTTCTGCATGGGAGAGAGACTGGAGGCCTGAAATCACACTTGACTCCTCTTCCTTCTCATCTGGAGCTAGTTGTGGGTAGAAGCAGGGGTGTGCTTATGTTTAGCAACTGGTTCTCCAGGATAAGCACACAAAAAGCCCTGGTTTATTCGGTTCGCTGATTGCTGTGGGGTAAACATTCCCACATGGCCGAGTTCGAGCTATTAACATGACAGCATTGGAAGCAGAGTTGGGAAAGGTGTGCTCTCCTGAGCTCGGATGAGCTGGGTCCCGTACATCACCGGGCAAGCTTATGCATGTGGAGTTGGTCTGTATGGAAAGCAACATGCACAATGGAAGCCTCCGTCCCTGCTCTTCCATGTGATGGGGTCAGAGGAGCCCCACACAGAAGCAATAGGAAGCTGTCCCAGCGTGGGTACCGGACAGCACAACCTTCTTGGCTCATGTCTATTTAAAGGAAATAAACCACTTGTGTGATAGCTGGCTGGGGCAGCCACCTTGGTCTACTTAGGCAAAGATGACAGAGATTCAGACAACTGGGAAGGGTGGGGACTGGATTCTTTGTTCCAGGGAAGAGGTAAAAGCTCCTCAAAGCATGTTGGGCCCAGAGCTAAGCACACATGGAAGTTTCCCAGATTGCAACTATAAAGCCCAAGTCTAACTTGGTGAATTACAATGATAAATTATGTTCACTTTAAAAAAAAAAAAAAACCTCAATGAAACTATACATATATATTGGAATTCATTGAAAAGTTGACTACCCAGCTTATCCTAGACACGAAGTTCTTAGCCCTGGTTGCATGTTAAGAACCTGGAAAGGTTTTAAAATACAGTGATGTCCAGGGAAAACCTCCAACCAATCAAATCATGGTGTCTGGGGTGAGAACCTAGGTATGGCTATTTAAAAAGTGTGCTCTAGGTCAGCAGTCCCCAAACTCTTTGGCCACAGGGATCGGTGCTCCTATGAGAACCTAATGCCTGATGACCTGAGGTGGGGCTGAGGCGGTGATGCTAGTTCTGGGGAGATGCTTTAGTGGCTCACCTGCCACTCACCTCCTACTGTGTGGCCCAGTTTCTAAAAGGCCATGGACAGGTACCTGTCTGTGGGCCCGGGGGTTGGAGACCACTGCTCTAGATGATTCTCAAATTCAGTCAGATTTGAGAACTGCTACTCTAGACAACTGCCCTCCCTCTTTCTTCCCAGCTGCATTTTCAGTTTTCTATTATACACGTTCCAAATTTCTAAAATTATATACATTCTCAATCCTAAATTCCAACAAAGGTACTCACATTTATCCACTGGTTAAATATAGCTGCCGCAGAGAGAAATGACAATTCCTTATTCACATTGTGCAAGGGAGGGAGGGAGAGATGAGAGAGAACACAAGAGAAGGAACAATGAGAAGCATAATCACAGTATGTTTCTGGGTAGCCTGACTTAGCCTTCCAGGGCTGGGCCCCTTTACTTTGCCAGCCTCCTTGATGCGGGTAAGAATGGAGCGTTCTGAAATTAAATGCCAGAGCCATTCAATTCTTTCATGCTTAGTGGCCTGATTATCCTCTCTATACTTGAGTTAAAAAAGTGATTCCAGAAACTGCAAATGGAACAACAACCTGAAGTTCTTCTGAATAAGAATTTAGGTTTACAAGAACATGGCCATCTAACCCTAAGGAGGGTCACAGAGGTCACGGAGTAAATAGCTCCCTTGCAGAGCCAATATTGAGTCGTGGCTTGGAACATGGAGCCAAACCACATGGGTTTGCATTCTGGTTTGGCCATTTCCTAGTTCCTTTGGCAGATGACTTTATCTCTCTAAGCCTCATTTTCTCCCCTGGAAAATGAGGATGATAGAAGCTCCAATTCATAGGGTTGGTGTGCAAACTGGACAAGTCAATGTTTTTAAAGTGCTTAGAATAAAGGCTGGCATGCAGGACACAGTTGGCAAGTTTTAGGTGCTCTTATTTTTAATTCATCCACCATGGCATTTATTAATGAACATGATATATTGAACCACCACAACTGGGACCAGGTTGGAGTGCAGGGGGGATATAAGATATAAAAGGGGAAACATGGCCTTTTGCTTTTATACAACTTATAGTTGTTTTGAGAAAGTTAAAACTTGAAAAGATAAACAATAGTGTCAGGATATCAGTGATGTTTGAAGGTGTGATTGGGTAAAAAAAAAAAGCTCTAGACTCTGAGTTAAAAAGGACTGGGTACTTTTCCTGAGTCTGCCATTTACTAGCTGTGTGATCTTGGGCAAGTCATTTAACCCCTCTGAGAATCAAGTGTCTAATATGAACAGTGAATGAGATGATGCCTTGCTCCTGGGATTATAAATATATGCATTAATGTATGTAAAAGCATTTTTAAACTATTAAACACTATGAAAAAGGCGATAACAATGATATGCAAATTTACATAAAGACAGTAAATCTCAGAGATGTCTCAATTCCTTTTTGAAAGTAGTTGAGGTTATTAAGTAAGTTAGTAAAAACCTGTTCAAAAGTAAATCTGTTAGTAAACACATAAGTACAAGAGCTGAGATGCTCATGTCATCCCTTAAAGGGGCTGCTGTAAGGGAGGGGAGGGCATGAGTTGGATCTGAACTGATGGCAGAAGGACCAGAGGCTGGGTCTATGGGAGAGCGGAACAGAGAAGGCATGGAGCTGGGAAAGCCACAGCTAAGCTAAAGCTAAGCTATGCTACTTGCAAGAAAAGTGAGTCGAGCCTGCGTGAAGATGCCTGTAGTACCAGGCCAAGGATTTGGACTTCATCTTGTTTTATGTAGGAGGAGAGGGACATTGTAAAAGCAGGGATTTAGAGTTTTAGGGTTTTAAGGTTTTAGAAAACGTGGCCCATGGAGAGAAAATGTTAGGTCTATGCTTTGTGGTTCTGGGTGTTGGGTGACAGCTCCTGGGCCCAACAGGCTGAGGGGAAGGAGCGGTGTGCAGTGAAGGGTGGGAAGGACCCTGAATAGGCAGGTAGGCCAAGGATCAGATGCCGTAGCCAGCCCAGGAGGACAGGGATGCAAGCCTGAGAGAGGATCTTAGTCTGGGTGGGGTGCAGGTTCTGGGGTTTGTTGGCTTTGGCTGAGAGGAGGGACAGGAACCAACCGCAGCGAACTCAACAAAAAGCAACTGATGAGAAGATCTGCCATTTCACTTAATTTCTCATTTCAACGAATCTTTATACACAGTGGGAGTGAAGTAGGAAACAAGACAAAACCTGCTCTTGAGAGATTACAGTCCAGTGGAGTGGGAGATAAATGTATGAGCAATGACACTTTGGTATGACACGTACTACACTGGTAGAATGCTCTCCACTGGTGGTTAAATGCTTGGGCTCTGCACTTGGACAACCATGGGCTAGATTTCTCTCTGGAGCTGGGTGGTCTTAGGCAAGTTGCCTTAGCCTTTCAGTTTCCTCATCTATTAAATGGGGTTTAATGGGGTGCTGCTGCATGTTAAGGACTTAGTAAGATGCCAGGTACACAGAGGTATTCACACACACATGCACACACATGCACACACACACACATGTGTAAGAACAGAGTGCTCTGGGTACCAACAAGAGGTACACAGTCCAGATAAGAGCACCCAGACAGCTCAGTTAGTTGCTGATTTGGGAATAAAAACAGGTAGAATGGCAAGAAAGGGAAGCCAGAACTGCTTCATACACCAAAGGCACCAAATAAAAGTTAGCTCCCTTTGGCCTGTAGAAAATTTGTGATCCACAGGGTACATATACCATCTACGAGAAGCAGCTTGCCTCCTATAAGATCTCCTGAAGCCAATGGTTTGTAGAGCACTTGAAAGGCATCCTGACTAAGAACATTAACAAAAAAAGAGTTTCGTTCTGGAGTTCATCTTGGATGACTTACCACTGCTGCATTGCCATAGCACAGAAAGCCGTCTCCTTCATAGCCCTCTTGACAGACACAGCTCCAGATGCCAGAAGAAGTAAACTGACAGGTTGCCTGGTAAAACGAAGATGAGAGATATGGTCTGATTTCCTAACTAAAGAGTTATATATGAGTTATGTCTTTGAGACATCAGGCCCCATCTAAGGTGAGCACTGTAAATTTGGGGCTGAAAGATAGTGAAATTCACCCTTCATTGTTGCAGTGCCCAGGTTCCTGCCTGCATGTTTGGCGCAGCTATAACTTAATCACAATTAAATTCTATTTTTTCATCCCTGCCAGATTTAGCAAGTAGAGGTACTGGAAACACAGCTAATTTGAATTTCAGATAAACAAATACATTTTAGTATAAGTATGTTTATGTAATACTTTGGGACATACTTGTACTAGAAAAGGATTAATTGTGTATCTGAAATTCAAATTTAACTGGGTGTCCTGTATTTTATCTGGCAATCATATGTTGGTTCTTCCAAGCTATGGATTGGACTGAAAGTTGCAATAACTACTCATATTCTACTCAGGGACTCCCTTTGAAAGTAAGAGGGATTTTGTTCATTACTAGGCTCAGATAAGAAATAACCTAACTTTCTTTCCCAAGCATTTTATTTTTTAGTAAGGATAAAAGAAATCAAGTAACTCACCAGTGGATGACATTTCTCAGTTTGTTCTAAACATGAAGTTATCGGTTCACAGTCAATCCCATTGCCTCGAAATCCTTCCTTGCACTCACACTCATTCTATAATTCCAAGAACAGAGTCAAAGGGTATTGATTATTAAAGACAATAGCCTTCCATACCATGCCTTCATGTGGCACTGAAAAATAAACCATGGAAACTGTTTGGCTCTTCTTGAGAACAGCATTAATGTCTTTTATTTGTTAACACTTCAGATTCCAGAGCTGTTGGTCATTCATATTCTGTTAAATCTGCTAGTCTCTTGGTACTTTTATTTTGACTTGATTACCCTGGAGGGCCATATGGAGAGTCTCAGAGAACTTAGACTCTAAACAGTTTCAGCACATTGGAAAAATTGGCCTGTCCATGTAAGAGGGAAAGGTTAAGTAAGTCACTTGGTGGAGATCCATGCATAGGGCCAGTGCTAGTCTACAAAGCAATCTGTATAGTTTCAGGCAGGCATCCCTTCTGAGCAGGCAAATTTGAGTAAGGCACCACCTCTACACGAACAACCAGTACCTCAGAATGCAACCTTATTTGGAAATAGGATGGTTATTAAATAATGAGCTCAGTTAAGAGGAGGTCATGCTGGAGTAGAGTAGGTCCCTAATCCAATACGACTGATGTCTTTATAAAAAGGGGAGATTTGGAGACAGACACACACACAGGGAGAATTCCATGTGAACATGAAGACAGAGATCACAGTGATGCATGTATAAGCCAAGGAATACTGAAAATGGCCAGCAAACCACCCAGAGCTCGGAGAAAGGCATAGAATAAATTCTTCTTTATATACCTCAGAAGGAATCAAACCTGCTGACACCTTGATCTTGGACCTTTAGCCTCTAGAATTATGAGACAATATATTTTTGTTGTTCTTTGCCACCAAGTTGGTGATACTTTGTTATGGCAGCCCTAGCAAACTAATACAGATACTGAGAAATATTTTTCTTTCTCAAATGCAATCTGGCAACTCAGATGAGTCAAAAATGAATGCAACTGACAAATGCTTGGGGAGACATAATACTGCAGAGAGATCTTTCATGATTAAGACCTTTCTGTGGCTGCAATCCTGGTAACAGTTGTCATCACCTCCCCCAGAATCAATCAATTCTTAAGTGGTAGCTTATACTCCCTCAGTCTCCCTAAATGAGGTTAAGTGAAAGTGATCAACAAAGTGTAGAGTGCTACAGAAATACAAATTGTGGTCAAGGGTGGTGACTAAGAGGGCAGTTCTGGAGTCAGACTGTCTGGATGCAAATCTCAGACCATAAATTACTTTCTGTGTGATGTGAGCAAAGTATTTAGCCTCTCCATGCTTCAATTTTCTCTTTTATAAGATGGAGTAATAACAGTATCTGCATGGTAACAAGAGCAAAAATAAACAATTGGGAAAACATCAAACTAAAAAGCTTCTGCACAGAAAAAAACAATCATCCACAAACTGAAAAGATAACCTATTGAATGGGATGAAATATTTGCAAACCATATATATGATAAGGGGTTAATATTCAAAGGGGTTAATAAGGGGTTAATATAAGAAACTCATACAACTCAATAGCAAAAATACAAACAATCTGATTAAAAAATGGTCAGAGGACCTGAATAGACATTTTTCCAAAGAAGACATATGGATGGCCAACAGGTATACAGAAAGACACTAAACATCACCAATCATCAAATCAGAAAGCACAATGAGACATCACCTCATACCTTTTAGAATGGCTATCATCAAAAAGACAAGAAATAACAAGTGCTGATGTAAACTGGTGCAGCTACTATGGAAAAAAGTATGGAGGTTCCTCAAAAAATTAAAAATATAGCTACCATATGATACAGCAATCCCACTTACAGGTATTTATCTGAAGTACACAGACCACTAACTTGAAAAGATATCTGCACCCACGTGCTCACTGCAGCATTATTTACAATAGCTGATATATGGAAACAAGCTAAGTGTTCATCAATGGATGAACAGAGAAAATGTGGTACATATATATACAATGGAATATTACTTGGTCATAAAAAATAATAAAACTTTACCATTTGTAACAACGTGGATGGACCTTGAGGGCATTATGCTAACTGAAATAAGTTAGATATAGAAATAAAAATATGGTATGATCTCACTTAAATGTAAAATTTAAAAAAATCCACCCTGAATTGAGTTCATCAATACAGAGAACAGACTGGTGGTTTCCAGAGGTGGGGGAATGAGGGTGAGTAAAAATAGGTGAAGAGGGGTCAAAGGTGAAGAAAAATTACCTACATCATAGGTAATGATGTTGTGACAATTAATCTATTCTTACTGCTACGAATGATAAAAAAGCTGCAGTAAATTCTAGCCAAAGTACTTTTGTGTCTGGCGGGGAAAAAGCCATTTGCAGGAATTCTGCTTCCTCTTTGCTCTCTACTACATCACACCCACCTGCCCAGGGCCTAAGTACAGACAGGTAGCATTGTCGTGGCAGCTGCCAGCACTGGGCAGCAGGCAGTTGTTGATCTCTGAGCAATCTCTTCCGTTCCCGGTCCATCCCTGCTGGCACATGCAGGTGTGGGTCCCCGTGCCAGTTTTGATGCATTCTGCCTGCAGGAGGAAAAGAAGCAAAACTTCAGAAACGTATGTGATTCCAAAAGCAAAAAAGGAGTTAAGTGGAAATGATTAAAACACACGTTTGCATTGAGATCAATGGAAAAGGTGAGATGGTTTAAAGAGCAAAATTGCTTCGAGTTGGCTAGCTATTGGCGACCACCACTAACATCGCTGTGATTTTATCGAGCCAGGAACTGAGGAAGGTACTATTATTATCTCTGCTTTATAGATGAGGAAACTGAGGTTGAGAAAAGTTAAGTAACTTGCCCAAGGTCACACAGCTACAAAGAGGCACAAACCCAGGGCTACATGATGCTGAAGCCCAGGCCCCAATCACTGTGTCCAGCTTCTTGGGTGAACATACCAGGAGGGTGAAGGACAGGTGAGAGGGAGAGAGGTGGAAGGGAAGTTGCTGAGACGGGGCTGTGTGAGTGGCTGGAGCTGGCCCAAGGGCGTCTAGGGGGTGGGGACAAGGCATTTGCATCTGATTTCAGCCTCAGAGCCAGAGGAAGTTACTGAGGGGCTTTTTGCATGGGAGAGACATGATAGAATCTACTTCGAGATGCTCTGGCTGTGGGGGGCCAATGAATGGGCCAGAGAGGCAGCAGGGAGACCAGTCATCGAACTGTGACTAAGGAATGAGGGGACTTGGGTAGGTGGTGGTGGTGACATGTGAAAGGTATTAGTGAAAACAATGATGAGTTTGGGCTACACTCCTGACAATAGTAGAATTTAGGGCAAGTCACTTAACTGTCCCCAAGCCTCCACTCCGTAATTGGTAAAATGGGGGTGACAAAATCTGCTTCATGGGGCTGGTAGAAGGAGCAAATGAGATTGCATACATTAAAGCCGCTTGTAAACTATAGCGTTTGAATCAAGAATTTATTGCTAATGATCTCGATATCTGCTTCTCAGGCTGCGTTTTTAAGAGCCCACCATCTCCCCAACATGTGCTCCTGGGGCACCCCCTGCATGTGTGGATTTAGAAAGTGGAGCTTCCCAGAAGGCACTGGATGTGGTCTTTACAACGTGAAGTTCAGACAAAGGTGCTTCATGCAATGAAAAGCCATCAGATGCTGCCTTTTGGAAGGCCTTGCCTCAGGACTTCCAAACACCCAGGCAGCTCGAAAATGAAGACCACCACACTCACATTGCGGCTGCAGCCTCCAGGGGTTAATCCTGAGCAAGGATCCGACTCTGAGCAGAGGCTTCCGTCCCCTTCATATCCGGCTTTGCAAACACAGCTGCCAAGAAGACAGGTGCACAAAATCAGCCCCCCTATTATAAGCACCAACCACCCAGAAGAGGTCCAGCCGACCAGGGGTGAGCCAGTTCATGGCTAAGCAGCTCGACAGTTTGCCCTAGTTGGGGGACCCAGTGTACAAAAGTGCCCTCGGGTACTTCCGGGGTCTGCAGTCTGACAGACATAGGTGGGAATCCAGGCCTCACCTCTCAGCAGTCGTGCGACCTTGGGCCCATCCCTTAACCTCTGGGAGACTTTGTTTCCTCATCTGGAAAATAGGTCTAATCACACCACCTCCCTCAGAAGGCCGTGGGGAAAAGGAAATGAGCTAAAGCATGTGGAGCATTTAGGTGGGCACTTGTACACATCTGCATCTTATAAGGCTCAACAGCTGGCAGCTCTTCTGCTCATAACTCTAATTATTATCTCTGGTTCATCAGAGAACAATTCTACCCTCTCTTCTATGAGACAGTTCTTAAAATATGGAAAATGATGATCAGGTGAGACCTCCTGTTTCTCCCTTCTCTAGCCCCTCAGGGTGTGTGTGTGTGTGTGTGTGTGTGTGTGTGTCCAAACACAATATTCTCAGGTGCCTCATCCCCTGAGCTGACAGTTTCCTGACCCCTTACCCTCTCATACACTCCTCTCAAAATGTTCTACTATGGTATTTTCGCTATCACTTGGGGGCTTCAATCAATATTTACTGAGTGTCCTATGATAGGTGCTGGGACACCTTGTGTCCCCATCATACCCTTATGTCACTACTGCAAATTGTGTGTGTCAGAAAAGTTAAAAAAATTTTTTTTCATGTATCAAGGAACTAAATACTTTATCTGGTGCCCAAATGAAGACATAGGTTGATCTGTTCCAACCCTGTTTGACTTATCTAAGCTTATGTAGTATATACAGAGCCACATCAATAGTCCTTTGTGGGTGATTTAAGAGGTTTTAAGGACAATTACTTATGGGCTTTGCCTTATGCTCTGATGTCGATTCTAACTCCTTAGGAAGAGAGAAGATAGTCTCTGGCCCATGCTCCTACAGGCTAGTGGGAGAGACGAACCATAAACAGGTAAGCAAATAACTATGTAATTAGAAATGAAGAAGGGTGCCGTCAAAATAAGGCCAAGAATTCCAGACGTTCTCTGCATTTTCCAGGATATTTTTTGAGTGATTACTGACTTGAACCAGATATGCCTGGAGAGGAAATTTTCTCTTCAAGTGTTCTGAATATGCTCAATGGTATCAAAGAAACAAATAATGACCCAGTGATGGACCCAGGTTCCTGTAAGTTACCTCTAGCAGGGGAATAATTCATAATGGCCTCAGGAAGTATGGCGTTGGGATACACCATGGAAAGTCAGTGGACAAAACTTCACTTCCTTTACGAGTGATGATATTGCAGTTTCCATTGAACACCTATGTATGATGAGGTAGCCCTGGTGCTGGGTGCTTTTGCCTTTGGTTTTTCTAGTGTCCGCAATTGCTCTGCTATTTAGGCAACATCGCCCTTATCATACTGATGGGGAAAGTGAGTGTCAGAGAGGTTAAGTAACGTGCCCATGGTCACACAGCTGGTAAGTTTCAAAGGAGGAAGTGCTGTAATTTGAACCCAGCCCTTCTGAGGTTTTCTATCCACAAAAACCACACTGGCAGCTGGGGAGACCAGGCCTTAGTATTTGGGTTGGGTCCGTCTGCAGGAAACACAGTGGCTATGGGCCACTAAGGATGCTGCCCTTCCTCTAACCCACAGACCTACCTCGCTGTCCCATTGCTGTATTCACAAGTGGCGTGGATGTGACAGAACTGCACGTAGGGCCCACAGGCTGAGGTCTGCTTGTGGCAGAATCTCCCAGTGGAGCCGTCTCTGCATGTGCCAGCGAGGCAGGCCCCATCACTGTCAATCCTGTTGTCACATGTTCCGTAAACGCAGAGACATTCTGAAAGGGAGCAAAGGGAGACATTCAGGGCTTGGGGCCAAGCCCATGGAGCATGGACAACCACCTCCCCTCACCCCTCATTCACTCCTGTCAGAGCAGAACCTGGGGCCGAGCAGGGGAAGGCTCTGGATGCTATTTCATAGGGTCTCAAGTGTGTCTCGGAGGGCCTGGGACAGCACTTGGTGAACTTGGCTGTCCCATCCAGGATGAGATGAGCTTGGTCTCAGGGCTGCTTTCTATGTGTGTGTGTATGTGTGTTGGGGGGGTGGGGGGAGGTATGGTGGGGAGGGTGGGTTGGGATGGTGTGAAAGAAGCCAAGGAACTCAATTTTTATCTTTGTGGTTGGAGACTTTAGTCTGAAAATTTCTCATCTTTTTGTGAAGACACTCTGGCAAAACAGAAGTGGTTTCTCTTGTTGGTATGATCTCTGATGTGTAACTTATATATTTGTTTTTCACTCTTCATCACAGTAAACCAATGATAATGAGTGGCCAGTATTTGCCTACTGACCTTGTTCTAGGCATCGGGCCAGCTTTTAACTTATGACATCTCACCAGCCTCAGAAAGAGGTATCACCCCCATTTTCCAGATGAGGAAACTGAAGCCCAGACAGGTGAAGCAAATTGCTAAACTAGTTGCTAAGTTCCTAAGCTTGGACTTGAACTCTAGCCTTCAAAGTCCATTTCTTTTAGTGACTGTTTGTCAGCACGATAAATCAGTAAATTCACTGGCATTTCCACATGCCTGTTGTCATTTTTAACTTTAGCTGCTTACTTTGCTTTTGATTATAGGTATTTAAAAATTGCAACATGAGCCAGCTCATCAGACTCAGGCTGCTATGCACACATGAGTGAATGAGTCTCAAAGGCAGGTGGCAAAGATTTGGAGGCTTGAATAGGACCAGAAATGAAGGAATCTGTGGTTTTGCCCCAGAAAGGACTGATGGGAGAAAAATTAGTTTGGGTGCCAACACCCAGGAAAATAAAAGAGAAACACAGTGAGGGGGCTAGAAAAGCATGACTGGCTTGAAAACAAAAAGGACTTTTCATAAACTTTTATGCAAGTCAGGGATTAATTTGCAAGAAGCAAGACCTCAGAAAGGAGGGTCCCCTGTCCAAGGTGGTGGGCAGCCACCAATGGAGAATGAGAAAGATTCAAGTCAGAAGCCCAACACCATTGCCCCAGCTTTGGCAGCCGGACACAACTATCCTCATAAAAATGCCGACATTGGCTGGCTTTGGCATAAACCCTGATTGTTTTTCCTGAGAAACCCTATTTGGCAAAAAAGAGTACTGGCTCTGCTGTGCTCTGGCTTCTTGTCCATCTTAAGAGGTAGTCGTAAAGATCAGGCAAGGTAGGGGAAGAGAAGGGCTGTGCATTTCATAACAAGTGAGTGAACGGAATAGTAATAGTAATAAGAATGGCTTTATTTACTGATTACTTGGTAGGTTCAAGCTCTGTGCTAAAGCCCTAAATTATGACCTAAGTTAATCAACAATCTATGAAATGGGTACCAGTATTATCTCTATTTTTTAGATGGGGAAATTGAGGCTCGATGAGAGATTTTTTTCCTAAGGTTGTAGAGTGAGGATTTAATTTTAGCTGGGTTTGACTCCTTAGCCAGCTCTGATCTCTTTCTTTTATTCTATCGTTTAAGTTCTAATCCTAGCTTAGAATTATGTTATCTAAATATATTTACATATATGAATATACACATAATATCATTTTAGAGAACACAATGTATTTTCTGAGATTATGTAACAACATTTTAAAAATGTCTATTGTGAAACTTTCGACGTGTTCTACAAGCTTCCTGACATTTTTGTCACTGAATGGAGAATACTAGCGACAGCAAAAATAATAACGAATGAAAATAAAGGCTAGCTTATTGGTAGTGCATACTACATGCAGGCATTGTTCCAAGGCAAGTGCTTTCCATTTATAACTTCGAGTACAAGGCAGTCAGTATTATTATCTCCATTTTAGATGAGGAAACTGAGTCCTAGAAGAGGGGTAGTAACTGGTCCAAGGTCATACATTTTGCAAAGGGAGGAGCTGATGGAGGTGGACTGTTTGCAAGGCAGAGGGCGAGTCTGTTGCTACAAAACCCATGATCACTTTAGGTATGTGTGGAAACTCTCAGAGACTGATTTTCCAAGTGTGGTCCCCAGGGAACCTGTTGGCAATGCAAATTCTCTGATGCCACCCCAGGTCTACTGTCTTGGAAACTCTGCATGTGGGGCCCGGTAACCTGATATATGCTACAGCCTGAGAACCTAGCATTTGAGAAATGCTCTATAATGAGAGCATCACCAAGCAGAGGGCCTCGGACACCAGGCCTGCACCACAGACTTGCTGCAGTGCAGCGGGGATCCTGGCTGAGGAGCAGAAGGAAGCTCTGAAAGTGCCACTTACTTTTGTCACACCGAGGTCCATATTTGTTGGGATCCGAACAGAACTGACACTGGGAACCCTGGAAGCCATCCTGGCAGATGCACGTCCCATTGCCACCGAGGCCGTCTGCGCACTGAGAGCAAAGGCAGACCCTGTGGGCCGTTAGGACAACGTGCACCCCTACGGGAGTCCCAGACCCTTGTGTTGCATGGCCCGACTTCTCTGAACTCAGGCTTGATCTCACTTGAACTGACCGTTTGGGACTATTTGTGGAAAGTGGAGTCATGTGGTACGAGGTGGGACGCTCAAACAGGATTTAGAACTTTAGGGAAGTCATTCAAGGGAGCAGGGGAGAGTCACAGTGGTGAACTGGGAACCTCTCAGAAATGCTTATGGGATAGTGTGACAAGCCCTTGACCCCAAATTAAGGGTTGACCTTTCCCCCAGATCCTCACTTGCTCAGATCAGTGACTTTATACTGTACTGTTTCTTCCTGTACTGGTAAATATTTTTTGCTTCCCACCTCCCCAGCCATTTCAAGGTCAGATTTGTAATGATCGACATGCCCCAGAGGTGGGCTCGGGTGCCTCCCTGATCACCCGGCTACAGTAGTTCATCCATACAATCTTCACTGTAGCCTCCTTGCCCGCGTGGGGTCCCCATCTGTGGTCACACAGGTTCCTTTCTCCTTGAAGGAAGCATGTTCTAGTTATTAATTTCTTACAAGTTCAGGTCTATACTTTTCCTGTGTGAACCACAGCTACTTTTTTTTTCTTTTAACCTTCATTTGTTTAGCTCTGGCCTCCAAATTAGATAAAATAAGTATTGGCCTTTACCTTTAAATAGGTTTTGTAGACAGGTTAAAAAAAAACAAAACAAAAGCAATCACCGGGCAGTGCTATTTTGTTAAGTGTCATAAAATCTTAGTCTTAGAAGGAATCTTGACTATCAGTGCAGCCAACCCTGCTACATTGGGAGGGGTCCAGAGAGACCTGTTCAGTTGCCCGAGGTCATGCCATCAGTGACAAAAAAGCAGAGACTAGGAGACATCACTGCACCTTTCCCTCCACCCCGCTGCCCTGAAAGGTTCCTTCCAATGCAGATAACTGTTTTTCCAGTAACTGATCTTTTACTCTTACTTCCTGGGAATAGTGGCTGGCATTGTATCATTTCTTGGTTCAATGGTTTTAAATATTATATTTTTGATTTGAGTGAGGTTAACCTCAGCATTCATGAAAAAGTAAGCCTTATCACCTGTCCATTTCCTGAGCACGGGTTCGAGAAGCCTCCCGGACACTGGTTGCAGTCGGACCCATAGAAGCCTTTGCAGCACTTTGGTACCTGAGAAACAAAAGGTGCAAGGCCCTTGGGAACCCAAGGCAGGGTGCCCATCCCTCAAGGGAGGTATATTTTAATTTCTATTATTATCATAAATAGCATTAGCCCCAACCCCCTTTACGAGCTGGACTTTTTCTTTGGCAGATGACAGCATGGCTAGTGCCCAGCCATCTGTTCACCACAAATCTACTGAGGGCCAACCATGGGGTCCAGCCTGGTTCTGGCACCATGTGAACAAGACAGACGACGGCTTGTGGTCACGGGGTCTATGTTCTATCTAACCAGGAAGAGACAGTAAATAAAAAAGGAGAAGAAGCAGAGGGAGAAGAAGAAGCAGAGGAAGAAGAAGCAGAGGGAGAAGAAGAAGGGGACTTCAGTGTGTGGTCAGTGCTGGGAAAAGAAAATACCATAATAAAGTGATGGCAGGTGGGGACTGAGGTTGGGGAGACTGGGGAGGCCACTTTGGATTGGGTGGAAGTGACAGTTAAATGGATACTTGAAAGATGACTCAGCCCCAAGAGGATCTGGAGGAGCATTCTGGGGATGGGAATGGCCGCTGTGCACACTCTGAGATGGGGTGAGGGTGAGAGACAGGTCAGAGACAGAGGGTGGGCCGTGGCGGGTGCGGGGGAAGCGTCAAGAGTGTGGACTCTATGTTAAGAGTGATAGGCCACCGTGGGAGGGGTGGACATGGGGAAGGGGTTGGCCTGGCTGCCACAGAGAGAATCCGCCCTTCAACTGCCTTGCAGTAAGGCATTGCCAAGGCCCAGAGGCAATCCGTGGCTGCACAGAACCTCGAGCCCTAGAGCACAGCCCCATCCTGCTGGCTTCTGTGTGATCGCTGGCGGCCCAGATGAGGGCTCTGGCCACACACTCTCCTCACCTTCACAGTGGCATTGCAGTATTTGGCACAGCCACTCTTCAGGCTCCTTGTTTTGCTAGTGTAGACACATCTGTATGTGAAGAGTGCCTGGAAGAAACCAACAAGGAAACGCACTGCAGTCTGCTTTGAGGTCCTCTGGGCATTCTTTGGCTTCTACGTACACTAGACGTTCTACTTCCATGTCGTCATCGACATCAGGAAGCTGCACCTGTGGGTCTTTGTCAGAGCCTGGTCACCATCGTTAGGTACTCTGCTTTCTCGCTGGTAGAATACAGGCCAGGATTTGCACAGCACAGGACACGAGTATCTTTCTGCCCCTTCTCATGCGGTGGCAGACATTGCTAATTGATCAAGGAACATCTTCCTGTCCATCCTAGATATGGCTTAGCCTCCCCTTCTAATGAATTGCCACCTCTGAGCTCCTCTTACATAGAAATTTTGGCGTCAGTAAAGAGTCTATATCTAATTTATAGAGAGAGCCATCAAAAAAACCTAGTGATAATCTGAGTTTTTCTCTCAGGAGCAGCGGGTGGGGGACAGATTGAAATGCATCATTCCATTCTCTAACTCCCATGTCCACTTATAATGACCTAAAACTATAATTTATTGGGAACTTACTAGGGCCAGACTCATTGCACAAAGGAGGTTAGTGATCTTTAACTCCATGTGGATATTTTTCATCCTTTTTTTTACAGATGAGGAAACTGAGGCCCAGATAGGTTAAATCACTTTTCTAAGGAACACAGGTAGCAGGTGGTGGGTTCGGAGAATGGGACCTACCTCACCACCTACCAACTTTAGGATATCACAGGCAAGTTATGTCATCTGTTGGACTCTGCTGCCTAATCTGTGAAACAGGACAATGACACTGATTTCAAGTTTTGTCTTAAGCATTAGCCCCTGGTTCTGATTTTATGTAAGATAAATATTGATATTGAGTTTATCCCTTCATTAGGTTCTTGGTCAAGAAGACAGTATTGAGAATTTTATGGACTATAAAACACTAAAATCTGAGATATATTTGTTGAGGAAGGAATATTTGGTTATTTTGTTGGATTGAAGAATAATTAACCACAGAAGATCATGAGAGCATGGGAGAGTCAGTTTTGGGGGATTTTTGGCTCCAACCTGTGTCTCATCACTTTCTTTCCTCTCCTCTCCCTCCTTCTTTGGGGTGAGGCAAGGTGGGATCATGGTCCTGCCACGGGTTAGCAGAGTGACCTTGTATGAGGTGTTTTATGTTCCTCGGCCTCAGTCCCCCCATGACACATCATTATGATGATAATATACCTGCCTCAAAGGTTTGCTGCATAAAGCATTTAGAACAACATCTGGTACACAGCAGCCACTGTGATGCTAGCCACTGCGATGTCCTATTCCTCCTCCCTCTCCATATTCCCTGGTTGAGAGCATGCTGAAGGACTCAGGGTTTCACTAAGCAAAATAAATATCTGAACACCTGTGTCTATTTAATATTCATGTGTTGCTTTCTTAAATGCTTTACGATAGGAATGCATTAAAGAGCTTGTCGCCTTTTTTAGTGATTTATTCTAGTGTTGAATGAAACTTCTGGTTGAGAAGTTCCTTCTTAGGATGAAATTATAGGCAGAGATTTCTATCAACTTTATCTCAGGACGCTTTGCTTTTTGCATGAATACAGGGCATACAAATGATATATTATGATGCAACTGTCTGTCTTGCTTTTTGGATCAAATTCTCTCAAGACAAAATCAAAATAAAAAAAACTGTATCTTATTCATCTTTCTGTCCCTAGAACCAGCATTATAGTCCTCAAGAGATGTGTGTGGAATTCAATCCACATTGAAAGGATTTGATGGTTCTGGTGCTATTTTCTTAATATTTCTCTCTAGGATAATGCTTGGGAAGAGCAAATATAAATAAAAAGTGGCAGAGTATACCATTCCAAAGTATGCCACTTTGACATGAGGATTATTTTGAGCTAAAGGTACCTGAAAAATAGTAGGTACAAAAGGAACACTTTGATCTCTCCTTTTCTTTATGAAAATAGGGGACAAAACTCTCCCTATACCAGGAGAAAAGGAATATCTTGTCACCATGGACAGGGAGCTGAAGCCAAGAAGAATCTGTTAAAATAGCTGATCTTCCTTTAGCCTCCCCAAATGTTTTAGTTACTTTTCCAAAATTGCCTCGCTTTATTCATCCTCAACCTACTATATAAGGACTGGGTTTTGCCACTTCTCTAAGCCTTCATTCTCTCATGGGGGTCCCCTGTAGGTGTAAAAATCTGTATGCTTTTTTCCCATTAATCTGTTTTATGTCGACTTAATTCTGAGGCTCAGCTGGAGACCCCGAGTGGGGAAGTAAAGTTTTGCCTCTTAAATAAAATGTTGAATTTTATTTAAAAGGGAAAAGTAGAAAAAGAATAAACTTGACTGAATGGCTACTTGATTTATACATTGTGCTTGGGGTTTTACTCTTTGCTAAGTCTGTCATTGTGGTTATTATTATTATTACTTAACAGATATAGAAAATTAGAGTGAAAAGGTTAAAGCAACTTACTTAGGGTTCACGAGCAAGGATTTAAACACGGATGTGTGGGTTGTCTTTTTTACCATCCCCCACATAGAAGGCTAAGAGCCAATCTTATATTACCCTTGTTGAAGTTAATATCTTTTAAGAGAAAGGTAGAAAGGATGAGAAACCACACCAGTAAAGATGCTTGGGTGATGTGTGGTTTCATGAAGCCGTCACACTTACTGTGGGTTCAGAGTTAGCAGGACATTTGCTCCAATGCACCAGAGAACAGCTTACACACGTGCCCTGGAAGAGAAGATGGCAGATCAGTATAGGTGCCCTTGTAGGACGAGCAGGGGGCTGCTCTGTCAGGCCTCACACTTCCTCTCTGAGAAGGGGGTTCCACTAGAACACCACCCCTCATCTCCCTCTCACTCCCTACTGACTCCTCCCCACCCTTCTCAGCCCCCTTATCTCCTTTTTTAGGTTCAGACTGTCCACAATCCTCAGGCTTGTGATTAACTCTCTGCTGCATAGACAGGCACTTGACCTTGAGGGGACACCGTAGTTGTCCACCTGTACCAAGGAGGAAGTATTAGGATGAAGTCTTTGTTTTCCAGTGAGCTTAGCAGTAATGAGGCTAAATAGTGAATCTCTGCCTTTTAGTCTCCTAGACTTCTTTCTCCATTGGTTCTGAATTCAGGAGGAAGGAAAGGGGAGTGTACATCCAAATCTCTCTAGGTCCATTCTCTGACCTTCTATACTGGGTCCTGTGGTCCAGAAAGTAGACCTTGAGAAATGATCTCTCAGGCTTCCTTGTATGCTTCCAATTGATCTTGGCTAATGGGAGGCACTAGCAGGAAATTGGTAGGGAGGAGGAGAGCAAGGTCAAAGTATTTTTTCCCTGCTCTCTCTCAGCTTAGGGAACATCCCCATAGCTCCTAATGATGGTCACTTCTATTCTTTCCACTCTCACTGGGTTCAGTAACTCTACTTTTTCCCTCTCTCCCCCCACTTCACTCCCCATGACTCTTTGGTCCTGAGGGCAGTAATGGTTTCCATCGCCTCTTCCTGGGTGCCTCAGCATAACTTGTCCTTTTTTCTTAGCCCTACCCATCTCTCTGTAGTAGCTTCTTCATTAAAGTCTCCCCATTTGAACCATTGGAATAAATTCTGTGTCTTGCAGGGACCCTAGATACTAACAAGTACAGGGTGCTCTTTATTGAACCTCTAAAATCCAAACACACATGCCCCCAAATCCAAACATACATGTCCAAAGGAAGCTATGGGTTCAGCCTGGTGAAAACTGAGACTTCCAGAAGGTGCCAGCAGTTTCTATTCTTTGCTAGCCCTAAATACTTTCCAGAGAATGCATTTGTGCTTTTAATAGACTTAATCAAAAATACTGTAAACCATATGGAGCAGATAGATTTGACTAAACTTAGAGAAAATAGTAGAGGATTCTGTTCTAAGGTAGCTACTGGGAAGCTCCATTTCCTAACCAATCAAAATCTTTTGGGCTGTGGCACAAACCCACATCGTGATTCTGTTCTTGGGGTAGCTTGGAACCAGGCAACCTGCAACAAGGCAGGCACTTAAGGCTGTCCTTGTCCCTCCGCAGACTCCATTCCTTGAACTTGAATGGTGGCTTCTTAGGGTGGGAAAGCCCTGAAGGAGTCTAACTGTTGACTTCTACTGACCCTTTTCTGGAGAGGCCCTATTTTCTGACTATTTTTATCTTTGGGCCAGGAGATGAGACTATTGTCATGTGTCGTGTTCTGAAATTGATCCTGGTCAAAGCCAGGTGATGTACATGCCAATATTTATTTCAAGAATGGAACCAAGCATAAATCACTGCCAGGGACTGGCTGGGAAAGTGTCCAAGTGTCTGTCTCTCTTAAAAAGTGGTGCTGAACGTTGACTCAAATCCCCCAGATAGTATGTGACTGGCATGGAGGATTAGTACCATCACAGTGGCCTAAAGCATATCAGAGACATTACATCAATTAAGAAATTTGGAATCAAAGGAATCAGCCACAAGCCTGTGCCAGGTGCTCAACTAGCTATTTCCAGCTTTCATGACAAGAAGCAGGATCAATAAAATAAAATCTATAAGATGAGGCCATTATTCCTTGTTCGATGGCCATATTCCAAGGATATTGTGAGAACAATCATTGAAGTATTATTGAGGTGTCCTAAAAAATACCCAGATCTATTGTTGCTGTAATTTTGGGGTGTGGTTTCCATGAGAACAGAAAGATCACATGTACAGCCATGTTGAAATTTGGGGTGCTCTGATTAAAACCAGCTGAGCCAAAAAAGTTGCTATGGAAACAGGAAAGGCCATCAGAATACACAAGCTCGTAAGCAAACAGAAAGTTTGGTATTTGAAAAGAAGTACAAAAAGACAATTGACGGGTTAGGCCAGAGTATTCACCTGAGAAGAAATCCTATTTTAAATCCCTCTTAAAATCCTTTGAAGTGTAGTGGGTTGAACAATGCCCCCCTAAAATTATTTCCCCCTAAACCCCAGAATGCGATCTTATTTGGCAATTGAGTCTTTGCAGATGTAATTAATTAAGATGAGGTCATACGGGATTAAGGTGGGCTCTAAATTTAATGACTCGTGTCCTTACAAGAAGAGATGGGGACATGCAGTGACGCACACAGGGAAGAAGACTATGCAAAGATGGAGGCAGAGATGGAAGTGACGCAGCCACAAGCGTAGGCATGCCAAGGATCGCTGGGAGGCACCAGAGGCTGGAGGGGTCAAGGGTGGATCTCCCCTAGGACCTTCAGAGGTGAGCATAGTCTTGCTAATACCTTAATTTCAGACTTCAGGCCTCCAAAGAATACATTTCTACTGCTGTAATCCACCTGGTTTGTGGCAATTTGTTATGGCAGCTCTAGAAAATGAATACACCTGGCAGCACCTAGGTGTGGGAACTCCCCCCAAAGAAACCTTAGTTCACACCCGCTTCTTCATGAAGAAAGAAACCCCTCTGGAATGAGGCTCCTGTGGTAAAACTCTCTTTGTCGGCTTCCTCAGAACTGTGAAAGCAGAGAACATTGTCTGGTCTGTGGGGCCCTTATTTACCATCCTACGTTCCTTACCAGTTTTATCTCTCTCTTTGTTTCATCACATCGGTGGGGCAGAATCGGGACGATGGAGGGAGGAATCAGAACTCCCGTCAGTGTGTAGATTCGGCCATTCTTGGCAGTGACCGCAATTTCTTCCATTGCCACATTGTTTACCAGAATCTGTCCCTGGAAAGAAGCAATGGCATATTTCTTTCTGTACTGCAGGAGCACCAGAGGTCCCCTGGCAGGTCTGAACAGCAGTGATCTCACTAAAAAGCCTTCAATCTCACTTTTCATTGAGTGGAAGATTGTTACAAAGGGTTTTGCTGACAGGGAAAGATGAATCTGTAAAATGAATTCTCGACTGACACCAGGCAAAGATGTCCTTGCAGAAATGGTCCTTGCAGGTGCCAGACTGGGGAAGAGGTATAATTAATTATTCCAGCACCACAATATGTTTGCTATGAGACCCTGGGCAAATTCTTTTACTCCTGTGATGAAATGAAGATCCATTTATTCAGATACGCTTATGGACCTTGTATCGGGCTCTGCTGAGGATATATTAGTGAAGAAACCCAGACCAGTTTCCTGCTTATGTTGTAAAGTAGGGAGCAGAAAATGAAAATTAGTGAATTTCCCCCTAAATCTGCTCTACTTGCTATGTTAATGGCAACTCCATCCCTGTGGTTGATCGAGTGAAAATCTCAGGAGTCATCCTTGGCTTCTTCTCTCTTCATTCCCCATCCAATTCATCAACACTTTCTGTTGGGTCCACCTTCAAAATACCTTCAGGATCCAATCACTTCTAGCCATGTTCCTGCTACTACCTGGTTTGAGTCAGTCACCATCATTCTTCTCTTGGTTATTGTAATTGCCTCCTAACCAGTCTCCCCAAATGTATGTCCAATCGTGTCATTGCACTGCTCAAAATCCTCCAATAGCTTTTCATCTCTTTCCAAGTAAGAGCCTACGCCCTTACCCTGAAATCTTGGGCCCTGTGTAACCTGACCCCACTTCTCCTTCTCCCTCTTACTCCCTTGAGCTCCCCTTTGACCTCTCTCCCTTTAGCTCCCTCTGTTCCATCCATGTGACCTTGCTACTCCTCAGCCAGGTCGGACACACTCCTTGCTTTGTGCCTTTGCACTTCCTGTTCCCTCTCTGGAATGCTGTTCTTCCAGATAGTCACACTGCTTGTTCCTTCATTTCCTTCAGGTCCTCTGCTCAGATGTTCTCTTATTCTCCATGAAGATTTTTTTTGGCCACTTTATCTAAAATATCAGCCCCTTTCTATTTTAAATCCCCCTTCCTTGCTTTGTTATTTTTCACCTCAGCGCTTACTACTCTCTAATATATGATATATTTTACTTATGTCATCTGTTTATTGTCTAACTTCCTATTTACTAGAATGAAAGTTCCAGGCAACCAGGGACTTTTGCCTGCTCACAAATCTACCTTTAGGACCTGAAATGGTGTCTGGCACATAGTAGGCAGGCAACAGATATTTGTTGAAAGGCTGAGTGGTCATCATCATCACCATCAACAATGAATCAACAGGAGACATAATCTCTATGCTGCCAGGCTTTTGCTGATATTACAACCCCAGGGACTCAGCTGAGTTTGAGTTTCTTAAGTCAATCATGTTTCCTCCCACCGCAGGGCCTTGGCACATGCTCTCCCGTCTGCTTGGAACGCTCTCATCTCTACCCAAGTTCACTCTATTCATCCTTTGAATCTTGGCCAAAGCATCACCTCCTCACTGAGGACCTCTGGACTCCTACACTTGTTCTGATTCTTCTTGTTACATGCTCTCATGGCCCTCTTAACTTCCTCTTGGTGGCACTTATTACAATTGTAATTGAATAATTAATTGGGTTAAAACTAATTTATTGTTTAAAGCCTCTTTCTGTTGTTGGGATGGAAGCCTGTCTTTTTCACTGCTTTATCCTTGGCATCTAGCTCAGACTCACACATATAACGGCTCAGCAGATATTTCCTGAAAGAAGCAACAAATGAATGAAATAACTGTAAAGAGTTTAAGCCTGTGCATTAGTGTGGAGGTGGGAAAAGCTGAAGAATAACTGTAAGAGGAGCAAAAATGCACGCGAGTAACGATACCAGTAGTAGAACTTTCACCTACATTTTCGGTTGTTTTAAACTGTATGATCTGGTTGGCCATGCTCCTAATGTGAGGGGTCGAAACAAGGGAGGCCACTTCAAGCTGCAGTGAGAAAGAAAGAGACATTTAGAACCACACACGACGCCTTGTGTTCCAGAAAGTCCTCCCTGGAAAAAAACAGTCTGCAAGATTCTGAAATAAATAATGGGAGCTTTGATGTCATGCATTTTTGTGGCTTTGAAGATTTCTTTGATAGCAGGCTCATTATTCATTGCTAAGGGTACACTCAGAACTACAGAAAAAGAGTAACTGTCACATATTTTCTAGTACCAACATATTTCAGTTTAAGACAAGGACATATATCTTGAAAGGAAGGGGGAAATAGGGCAGGAAATGTGGGGCCAACCTGAGTATATGGGACAATGTGGTGTCTGATGAGTTCTAGAAGCTTCCAAGATCCCTGCAAAGGAATTAAAATACTTTGTTAGTCAATGAAGAAAATATAATACTTCCTCTCTTGTGGCAATCTCCTTAAATGACTTTGGATATGTACTCAAGACAAATAAATAACCGATAATCTCTTTTTTTGGAAGTCCAGGGTGAGAAAAATTTCATCCCCCAAATAACTAACTTTCTTCAAATTCCTGCTCTGGCAGGGGCTGTTCTGAAACCATATGTGCACATTTCAATTCTTCCAACAGCCCTGTGCAGCAGGGACTTCCATTGACTCACTCTATATGTAATAATACTGAGTTTTAAAGATATGTCCAAGCTTACAAAGCTAAGTCAGGATATAAACCTGAGAATTAGCCTAAGCTCTCAGAAATCACTCTGCTCATTTACCTCTCTGAATGTCTAACGCTACATTCCAAATTTTTTAAAGACAACCTTAGTTTTCGATTCAGTTTCACTCTTGCCATAAATACACATCTGCTTGTCAGATGACATACTGGTTATTTGGGATTCTCATTAGGATTATCTGGTCAGTACAGTTTCCCTTCTGAGCTCCCACGGTATGTGGTCATCTCTCCTTTAAAGCCCTTTGCAAGATTCTCATGCTTTAGAAAACAGAAGCAGCAGTGCAGAAAAAGAGGGTCTTGGGACTAAAAACAGTATGAGTGGCCCCTGTAAGGGTGCCCCGGAGAAAGAGTACAGAGTTGAAGAGCACGGGGACCACTCTCCTTGGGGGAAGAAGGAGGTGGCAGTGGTGCTGGTCTGTTGCAGTATGCTGCAGTCTCCTAGCTGAGGCAGACCTGGGAGTTACAAGCTTCACAGCCCTTGAATTCTGCTTCTTAAGTGGCACAGCCATAGTTACTCTGGCTTCATAAGGTGACAGATCACAAATCAAGATCACAGTAACTCTCAAGAGGCTGATCATTCTCGAGACGTGTTCTAACAGTGTGAGGTCCCAGGCTGAAAGAAAACCCTGATGAACCTGAGTTCCATTCACCCAGACTCTGCTCTGCATTTGACCTTGGTCCACATGTGAGGGGTGACCATAGGTTCTGGTTTGTCTGATACAGCCCTGGTTTATGCCTATTGTCCTGGTAATTGTAGTCAAAAGTGTTCTGGTGTAAATGATAAAGCGAATGACCACAATATCTATAAGTCAAAAGCATTATGTGCAGGGTATGGTTACCAAAAAGAATGTTGAAGTTGACCACCAGTTAGTTATCCAGTCTGAGAAGTGATGCTTTCCACAGTACTAATTCTCTTACTATGTGACCTTGAGCAAGTTACTTAACCTCTGGGTCTTAACTTCCCCTTACAGCTACTTTATAGTACCCAGAAGTGGGAATTGCAGGTAGAGGCAAGGCTATAAACTTGAATGCTCAGTGGCAGAAAGGGTGAGAAAAAGTGGGGACCTCTGGGAAATGTCAGACCGACCTGGACTGCAAACTCCTGAAAGGCAGGGACCACGTCTTTCTGGCTTAGTAATCACTGTGTCCCTAGACAGCACAGAATGGGGTACACGGCAGGCCCTGCATAATGTTTGTGCTAATAAGCCCACATGTATATTGGCAAATAATTTTTGATAAAGGACTCAAAAACATACAGTAGGGAAAGAAAGCCTCTTCATTAAATGGTGCTTTTACTGGAAAGTCACATGCAAAAAAAAATGAAACTAGACTGCTCTCTGTTACCATATACCAAAACTAATTCAAAAGGATTAAAGATCTAAAATAAGACCTGAAACAATAAAATAATAGAAGAAAACATAAGTACCAAACTTATGGACTTTGATCTTAGAGAGGACTTTATGAATTTGACCTCAACTACAAGGGTAGTAAAAGCAAAAATAAGTTAATGGGATTATATCAAACAAAAAAGCTTCTGCACAGCAAAAGAAACCATTAACAAACAAAGGGACAACTGATTGAATGGGAGAAGATATTTGCAAACAACACCTCTAATTAGTAGTTAATATCCAAAATATACAAATAACTCATAAAACTCAACAACAAAAAAACAAACAAACCAATTAAAAAATGGGCAGAAGACCTGAACTGACATTTTTCCCAAGAAGATATAGAAATGGCCCACAGACATATGAAAAAATGCTTAACTTCACTAGTAAGTAAGGAAATGCAAATCAAAACCACAATGAGATACCTCTTCGGGAGAGCCACTATGGAAAACAGTACAGAAGTTCCTCAAAAAATTAAGAATTAAACTACTATATGACCCAGCAATCCCACTTCTGGGTATCTATCCCCCAAATTTGAAAACATTTATTCATAAAGATATGTGTACCACTCTATTCACTGCAGCATTTTTCACAGTGGCCAAGACAGGGAAACAGCCAAAGTATCCTTCAACAGATTATTGGATAAAGAAGATGTGGCATATATGTACAATGGAATATTACTCAGCCATAAGAAGAGATGAAATACTGCCATTTGTGACAACATGGATGGATCATGAGAAAATCATGTCAAGCAAAATAAATCAGATGGAAAAAGTTGAAAACTGTATTATTTCACTCATGTGTGGGATATAAAACTGACAGCAACAAATGAACAAACAATACAAACAAACAAAAACACATAGACACAGACAACAGTATGGTGGTTACCAGAAAAAAAGGGGGGTGGGAGGAGGTAAAAGAGGGTAAAATGTACCAAATATATAGTGATGGAAGGAGACTTGACTTTGGGTGGTAAACAGACAATGCAATATACGGATGACAAATTCTAAAATTGGAAACTTGAAACATATATAATTTTATTATCCAATATGATCCTAATTCATTTAATATAATATATTTAAATGAAGGGTTCAGAGGAAAAGGAAATTCCATCATTAGCTATCCTTCTCTTTACTTCAAGGCTGTTATTTATGGGGGAGAAAACACTTTAAATGGTTTCAGCCACTTATACCTAGGGTGAAGGAGTAAAAAAAATATCTTTCTAGAGGAGAATGTGAGGGAACTGAAGATTTATTTTATCTAAGGAGAGAATTATTGTGGTGAGAAATGGAAAGGAAAGGCAGGAGCATCTAAAAATAACATTTAGTCCTTTTAAATTTAGCCTAGACCAGGCCCAGAATAGCCTAGTTTAGACTTCATTTACTAAAGGGTTTTAGTGTTATAGAGAGCTTAAAAATATGGATTTTGCTCTTGAGAAATATTAGAAGAGCCATGACAAATCAAACTGACCACGTAGGTCTGGAGCTACAAATTGGTTTTATTTTCTATGCCTAGTCTGATAGACTGGTCACAGCTGTGTAGAATTCTACTGAGGAGATTTAAACAACTAGAATATCAGGCTTAGTTCCAGAGGACTCTGATTAATGATGTCTGCCTTGGTTGTAGGCGGATAGATAGTGATACATATGCTACTTATTTGCCATCTCTAGTTTAGAAGAAGCCTGTATGGAACAGAGTGAGGCAGTGATGCTGATATGATGTCATCAGAGTAAGTAGGATACAATACCTCTGGAGAAAGAAGGTAATCGAGAGTGCCGTCCTTCATGTTATTCAGTGCTTCATTACTTGGAACAAAAATGGTGAATGGTCCACCAACTCCATCCTTATCTAAGGCATGTCCCACATTGGTTTTCTGAATGCGAGAAATAAAATTTTATATCTGAAATCTATTTCAGACACATATTTGAGTAATTCCTCAAAAAATATTTATAATCAACACTCTTGCTAATTACAAAGGATTGGGCATAAAACATTCTCCAGAAAGTCATGAAAAATACATACCTCTAACAAAGACCTGAACTTGCTGTATCTTGGTTGTAGCATTGTCATTATGGTATGCTAAAAAGAGATATTTTGTTTAAAAATAAAAAAAGGTGATTTAGAAAATAGACACCCTAACATTAAAATACTGATGACAGAGTTTTTGTGTAAGTGTGCATAGATATCAAAAGACCTGATCAATATTTTACAAATATTTTCTGTTGTTACTGAAATAGTAATTCAGACCTGCACGTTCTGAAATAGCCTTTAGCCATCATCAAATAGGTCAGAGGGAATAAATGAGACTGTCTACCTCCACAAAACATGAAAAATAAATTTACACTGGTTACTGGACTGACTTGTCAGAGGTGAACATAAAGGGGGTCACAGAATCAAAATCTTTGCTACACCTACTGCACACCTTTCTCTCTGCAGAGGTATCCAGAATTCTATTGAAAACAAATTATCCCATCTTCCCCATGGTTGAGGTCCTAGTACAAATGAAGGACAAGTACATACTACTGGCATGCATTTTCTTCTTGGATGTGACTCTCCAGGAACACAGGAAGCTGGAGTTTAGCTGACATCGCGTTTATTACCTGAAATAGCTCACCTCAGAGTTGCTCTCAAATGTGGGCGCCATCTTGTCCATGGCTCTGTCGAGGATATGCAGGAGCCCGTTGGAGGCAATTATATCCCCCTGTATGATTTTTACCTTCATTTTGCCTCCATAGAGTTTAAGCTTTAGTTGATTATCCTAAAAATCAAGGAAAAATAAAATTAATGTGGTGTCCTCAAAGGAGTGAGCTCTGGGCTAGGAGTCAGGACTCCTGAGTCCTCGGATTCTACCATTTATTGGCTGTGTGATCTTGGATAAGTCACTTAACCTAAATGAAGATGATGGTATCTGCTTGGTTGACTTCACATGGTTTTCATTAAGGTAAATTAAAATAGTGTTTGAAATTACTGATGGCTATCCCATGCTAAATGTGAATAAGGCATTGTAAGTCTCCCCCAATGGAATGCAAGCTCCAAAAGGGCAAAACTATTCAAATTAATATAAATTTGTCATTTATTTTAGTGTTGTGTGCAAGGAAGGCACACTGTAAAAAATATTTGTTGAATGAATAACTGAAGCAGATTCTTTTTCCTCCCATGTGGCTCCTGTAAGTTACAGGCTTAATGAATATTTGTTGAATAAATAGATGAATAAATGAATGTGTGCATGTCTTTGTGAGAAAGCCAAATCTTCATCTATTCATCTATTCATCCATCCATCCATCCATCCATCCATCCATCCTTTCTCACATACACGGTACAACTTACTGGTTAAGGGCTCAGGTTTAGGAGTTAGGCAGACCTGCATTTGAACCCTGGCTCTGTCAAAACATCCTTTATAGGGTTGTTATGAATCTAATACAACATAAATAATGTTTTATACTAGCACCTTGCATCGAGTAAGAACTCAATATAATCTACCAACTATTGGTATTTGGTAAAATGCCACCATATAGGCCAATCCCTCCACCTACACACACATATTCTGTCATTTAATCACATGTGCCCTGCTCAGTAAAGTCACAAAAAGAGCTATTTCTAAAAGGGGAGAAGGATGTTTTTACTTAAAAAACAAAACAGAACTAATGGCATTAGGAGGGATAGAATGTTATGCCGGAGAGGATGGATAAACTCCAATAATCTAAAGCAAACATAATCCATTTCCTTTTGTAAGAGGAATGCTGATCTGGCTTTGTGCTGATACTTCCAGGAAACAGGCTTACTGCAAAGTTTCTCCTTCCTACTAGCATTTGAAAAATGGTTCCCTTGAAAACTAATTCAGACCAGAGCAAAATCAAACACTTTATCACCCGCTTTCCGCAAGCATGCACCGCGCCTCCTACCTGACCCTTTCTGGTGTTGCTCTTCGCTTCTTCCTATGCAGGGGACTACTTTGACAAACAAGGAATAAGGGCAAGTTCTTTGTAAACTTTCACAACCTAAATACAAAGACAGAGCCATCTGTGGGCACTGAGTCAGTGGACATTGGAGAAACCCTTACCTTATCATCATTGAAGATTTCTCCTGACCTTCCAGTCAAAGTATAGAATGTGTCTGTGTTATTCATTTGCTCAGTGTTCATCTGCCCGGCAATTATGTGGAGTTTCACGAAGTACTGAGTAGCCTCCTTATCCATCAAAAGCTCTTTTACCTAAGAAAAGAGAGCCGTTTCCTTCAGTCACCATTGCCATTGTTTAAAGGAGAAAATGAGGTTTCTACTTCATTGACTTGTTCAGCATTACAGATATCAAAGCCGGGCACCCTCATAGGGGTTTGGGCTCTTTCAAGTACAGATGACTTTCCATGAGCTCAGCTGCCCCGGGCCAGGCCTTAAAGGGAGCAGAAATCTGGGGAGTGATGCAGAGTATACTTCCCAACCACAGGAGTGAGGGGTGTGTGCGGTGCTCTAGCGTGAAAACTGACATAGTAGGGACAGCAGGGCACTGGGGCCAGGAGGAGTAGGAGGATGGCAGGTACCAAGGAATCACCTCGAGCCCAGGACACAGACAGAAACAAAGAAAACAGGTAGAATGGACCAATGGAGCTTTTGAACAGTAAAATTAATATTTCGAAATCCATCAAACCCAATCTACATTTTGTCAGTCTATCGTCAACAATCCACCAACAGCTATTTCTTATTGACTTTGCGAAAATTTAATCTGTATATTAAACAAGAGACCACATACAGTGGGTTGAGCTCAGAGGCATTAAAAATATACAGGTTCTCCTCCCCGAGAGCAGACAGGTGTGGGCACCTCTGAAGATTAATGGTAGATTCATCTTACACAGATTAATGGTGGTGGCATGTTATGGTGAGAGAGTCAGGAACTTCCTGGGTTTTTATTCAGTGGAGCAAAAATTGTTACCACAAAAACATGTCGGATTAAGATAAACCAATTTGATACAAATCAATACGTCCATTATCTGTGTCAAACCAAATCGAACTATTTCATTGGTACCATCATGACGCTACTACGCCTCCGCCGGGCACTCTAGTTTCATTCCCACCGATGACATTATCTCAGACAACAGCTGGTCACACTGAAGACCACAGTTTTCTTCTAGTTTCCCCCAACACTGTTACCATTTATGATCATTTTAAAGAAACAAATGACCTAGCTTAACGTGCTAGGTTTATTTCTTCCTGTAGGAAGAGAGCAGTTTTGCATGATGCAAATCTTACCTATCACACCCCTATATGTGAAGAACTCTGAATGGTAAACCCTGGGCGGGGGGTGGTGCTGATTGAAAGGAGGCACCAGGGGGTATGAAACGAAGCTGAGCCTGGTCTCACTGGATGCACAAGTACATTCACTTTGTTGACAGTTCCCTGAGTTGTGTACTTAAAATTCACGCACGTGCTGCTAGGATGTTATGTTTCACTAAAAAAAATGTACCCAATGATTAGCCCCTCTGTGTAGGTTTGTTTTAAATACTTACATCGAGTCCTTTCAGGCCTTTGTCTGTCGGCAACAGCACCGTGAATGGTCCCAGGTTACTTAGTGGCCAGGCGTAGGCTTTGTCTTGGGAGTCGAAATACACAAAGAAGGAAAACACAAATGGGTCAGTGGCTCACGAGGAATAAAATCAGGCAATAAAGTCAGGCATCGCCCTTGTGGTCCACTGAGGCCCTTGACTCAAGAGCTTCACTGTTCTCATTGGCACTTTGTAAACTAGTGGTCTAAGAATGTAAGGCGCCATGATGTCATGGCCCCAAAGGGCTCCTCATAACGACAGAGCCATTGGTGGGCAGCGACTCAGTGGACATCGGAGAAACATTTTGGGCCTCACAGATCCCCAGGAGTGAGAGGTTCTGTGAGGGTCACGTGACAAAAATCCTCAGATAGCCCCACCCAGTCGGTGCCTGACTCTGAGCTGTCACCATCTCAGTGACGAAGGACGCAGCCCTTATTCCACCCAAAGCCAGCTCAGAAGAGCTCCAAGCTTGGTTTAATGCTCTGCTGTTGCCATGTTAAAATGCTCCATTATTTTTTATCAAAGGGCTTTGACTTTTCATTTTGCATGCAACCCTATGAGTTACAAGGCTGGTTCTGCTTCCATGCCCTTGGGAAACCTGGCCCAGAAGAATGGGCTCTGTGCTCTCACACAGGAGGCGATGTGTACCAGCACCTCATAAATGGGGCAAGTGAGAGGTTGACTAGACTTAGTCGCGGGAAAAGCTCAAGGGCCAGGTCTGCAAAGGATAAGCTGTCACTCCAGTGGCTCTCATTTGATGATATTCTCAGAGGTCTTAGAATAAGGCTGTGAGAAGCCTGGCAGATTGCCCCCAAGCCCCACGGCAAGCCAGTAATGCTTGCCTCCAGAAAGAGGAGGACATTTATGCAGGATGTCCGTTAAGATTTCTGCTGAGAGTCCAGCACTGACCCATGGAGGACGTTTACCTCTTTCTTTATCTGTGCTTTTTTCTGGGAAATCATTTTTTTGGTGACTGGTAAATTCAACTGATATCTTAAGGCTTCTGCTGATGTGTTTTATTTTCTGTCGATTGGCCAAATTCATGTTTTACTGTTAAGTCTTATCTAATGCTGCTATTAGCTATTTTACGTCATTTCTAAGGGAGTGTGGGATAATGACCTTTAGGAAGGTGTTTTGGGCCATCACCCTTCCTGGGAAGGCTGTGTCACTACAGACAATTAGTGGTTGGAGACCAACAACATTAAACATCCAGCAATGTGTGAGATGGTCACACACAACTAAGACTACTCCTCAAATTCAAACAGCACCTCCACTGAGGAACACAGACCCTGTCTCAGGGGCTCAGTCACTCTCTATTCCCAGCATTAACTGCCAATCTTGTTTCACATCTGGAGCACTCAAGGTCAAGGGAAAGAGGATGATCTCCATATTCACATTAGTAGCTGTTCCATCTCAATGCTATTGTAAACCTGTTGATCTGTGGTGACCCCAGGACTCTGTCTTCAGCTCTCTGCCTCCTAATTATTGCATTGCTGGATCTCTTGGTACTAACTCCTGCTTGTCTCCTTGGAAACAGCTGCCCATGCTTTTTGTCCCACCTACATGACCCTTCCCGAGAAGGGCTGATCCCAAGAGACAAGCCTTGCCTCGCCTGCCTGCTGTTTTCTGAATGATTGCATCTTACAGATGCCCTTGCCTGAAAGAGGGTCACCCTTAGTGTGGAAATATGTACCCATAGCTGCATACCCAGGAGCGAGATGAAAGAGGTCAGCCTTCCTTGCCATTCTCCTCTGGGTTTGGTGTTCAATTCTCTGAGTCGCTCCATGATGTTTCCATAACACGTTGAGCCATCGCCCACGTAACCTTTCCAGCATGTGCATCTGTAGAGAGGGTGAAAACACATTCTCAGGGTCTCAGAGCCACGGATTGGTGAGATCCTACAGTCCAACTCCCTTACCTGATTCCTTTTCTGCAAAAGATGAGGAAAATGATGCCCAGGGGTAGGCCAGGGACAAGGCCAGGAGCAGGGAGGCAAAAACACAGGTGAGCACTCCCGCTGCAGTACCTGACACAGAGTAGGCCCACAAGAAATGGATACTTAATGAATTATGCACATCTATAAACACTAGATATTTTTGTATACTCCTTGCCTTAGTGTGTTTCAAAGTGTGATCAAAAGATCATGGACATCAGAATCACTCGGAGTGCTTACTATAAATGCAGATTCTAGGGCTCCAATGCAGAGCCACTGAGTCAGAATAAACTTCTGAAGCCAGATGCAAGTAAAGATTCAAAATTATTGATCTGCAAGAAAACTCTTCCCCTCCCCTTCCTCCCTAGCTGAGATCTCTGCTCAACTGTCCTTCCCTTAGAGAAGTATTCCTTGATTGTCCATCCCCTTCTCAACTTCCCACTGTGGATCAGGTCCCCCTTATTGTGTACCCTCCGGGTACTATGTACCTCCTCTCTGTGTCACCAGTGTCTGTTGCATCCTGAGGAGTTATCTGATTAATATCTGCTTTCCTATCTAATTTGAGTAAAGAGTAAGGGCAAAGGCTGTGTTGATTTATTCACTGTTGCAATCCCAGGATCTAGCACAGGGCATGGTCCATAGTAAGTACTTAATTAATAGTTATGCAATAAGTCATTATCAAATTAAAATACATAAGCAATGAAAATCACAGAATTTATGCCATACTTTAGTTTCATAAAAGAAAAAGAGAGTTAAAGATGTAGTTAAAGATGCCAGCAGTGGTGTGCTGGTCAATACTGCACACTCAGCTCTCTGGAGTAAGGTGCGGGGAGCCCAGTTTTCAGAGTATTTTGCAATTTGCATGGTTCATTCTCTGACCTTGGCCAATTTTGAACTACCAATGTGATGCCAACCAACTTGCAAAGTCCCTCAAAAATTAACAATCGACTCTGGCAAATCAGTTAAGTCCTGGCTCCAGCACACCACTACTGCCAGCAAAGATGAGCTGACAGCTGGTTGAAACTGGTAAGGTGTTTAGGAAGGTGACATTCATCAGGATCCTGGAGGTAAGTGAGGAACCAAATGTGATATAGGGAAGAACATTTCAGAGAAGACGGAGGCAGGGATGCTGTGGTTATACTATACCTCAGAGATAACTCATCAATTCAGTTGTGTTTTTAAATGTCCCATGCCCAACAGAAGTATTTTCAACAAGTATGCAAAACAGATGTTTCAGAGTCTTATCACCCTTGCTCGGATTGCTGCAATGACTTCCTAACTCGTCTTTCTGTCCTTAGTTTTCCTCCCTTCAAATCAATCCTTCACACAACTCCCTATGTCATCTCTCCAAAAGGGAAATATGGTATCTCTCTCCTTAAATCTCTCAGGGACTCCATTCACCCACAGGACAAGGTGTAAGTGCTTGGCATGGTGTGCAAGGCCCTGAAAGGGGATCTTGATGACCAATTTCCTGCCATTCACTGCAAATTCCAGCTACACCAAATTGCTTTTTCTTAGACTATGATCACCTTCTCGGGCCATGTGCCCTTCCAAGAATGCTCTCCCAGCCTCACCTTATACCTCACCTTATAGGTAGCCTTATCTGACCTCCTGACTCTCTTCCCTGCCAGGAGTATTCTGGTGATACCTCCATTACAGCCCTGTCCATCAAAATTACCTCTTGAGGTGTTTTTCCCTCTGGTAGGTGGGAAGCTCTTCTGGAACCTGGATTCTACCCAGTTCCTCACTGTATCTCAGCACCTGGGACATTGCCTAACAGTCAAACTGATTATTTTCTAAGTACTCACTTAATTCTAGGAACCTTGAATTGAGAGGGCTGTAAAGATGATAATAACAGATACTATGCCCTTTCAGTATCTCATGTGCTAGAGATGAACCTGAAAACAAATAATTCATAGCAACATGATAAGGCCAGTTAACCTCCTGAGTCCCAGTTTCCTCGTCCATGAAATAAGTTTAATAATGCATTAATGCATGAAAAACAGACGGCACACTGACAGACACATAGAAAAAGCTCAGTACTTGGCAGATGACGACAATGACAACCACAATGGCGGTGAAGATGGAGATGGTGGCAATAAGAACCACAGTTGCATGGAGGGGCTGGGATATAGCAGGGCAAGTCCATAAACAGATGACTTAAATTCCATAGTAAGAGCCATGAGAGAAGACTGAACAGGATGCCATGGGGCATGGAAGAAATATGCCTGGAGAAATATAGAACAGATTCTAGGAGAGAGTACATTTAAGGTAATTCTAGAAGGATACATGTGAGTTTCCCAGACAGATAAATTTACTGATTGAGTCTTCAAGGTTTTCATAAAGCGGTAGTTCTCAACCAGGGGCAATTTTGCCCATCTTCCTCCACCCCAAAGAGGACATTTGGTAATGTCTTGAAACATTTTTGGTTGTCACAACTGGAGTGAAGTTCCTAATGGCATCCCGTGGGCAGAGGTCAGGGATGCTGCCAAACATCCTACAGTGCACGGGGCAGCACCAACGACCAAGAATTATCTGGCCCCGAATGTCAGCCATGCTGGGGCGGAGAAGCCTTGCTCTAAGAAACCAGCAGGGTAAATCTAACCATGAAGCAAGAGTCTAATTAATACAACCAAACAACAGTTTCCTATTTAAACAGTAGCCTCCTCTGTGAGCCCTGTGACACAGGATGGTTCGTTTAAGAAGGAGAAGAGGGGGACTAGTAACTCCTGAAAATGATACACAGCCATCGCTGAAAATTAATGCTGCCCTGAGTTACATAAGTTTCGTTTCTGTTAATAGCCAGACAAGTAGCTCTGATGAACCACTAAGTACGTTTCTTTTTAAAAACTCCCTAAGTTGTTATGAGGCCAGTGATCTGTTTTGTGTGAAGGACTTGACTTGTTTTTCCATAAGGATGGCAGGAGAATTGTATTTTAATGGCCTCCGTGTTGAATGGAATGTCTGAGACATAAATATTTTTTATTTTTATTTAAAATCTCGGTCCAAAGCCTGAGACTTCATGAGATAATTTTCCAACTTAAATGTTCTCAGTTGCACTAAGGAGCAATTCTCAGCATTGCCTCTTTTATAAACTGGTTCTTTATCAGGTGTAAAGATCTCCTTTTAAGGCTTTGAAAATACCCATAAACCATTTGCATTTTATACTTTATGGGATGGGATTAATGATGTTTAATGCTGGGTGAGATTTAGTTTTGTTTAATTATAGGGCATCCCAAAACTCTTAGGACAGTTGCTTCCTTCATTTCTTCACTTATTCATTTCATTCCTTCATTGATTCATTTGTTCCTCCAAACTTAACGTTGTTTCACTGGGGGTCAGGAGTTGTTGCAATAAGATAAATATGACATGGACCCCCCAAGGACCTTACATTCTAGCTGGGGATTGAGATCAGTAATGTTAATAATAGTTAATATCTATAGATTGTTCTTATGCCAGTTATACTTCTAGAGGCCTTACTATGATATCTTATTTAATACAACTTTCCTGTGGGGGTTCTGTTATTAGCCCCATTTCAGAGAGTAAGTATCTCACCCAAGATCACATAGCCTGTGACAGTGCTTGAGCTCACTACCACCGTATTACATACTCATCACAGTTCAGGGTGATACCTGTAATAGACGGGTGCCAAGGGAGCCCAGAGGGTGTTGTGTCTGAGTGAATGGGGGCACAGGAAAGGTATCTTGGAGGTGGAGACACTAGAGCTGAATGCTGAAGAATCGGTGCATTCGCCTGATTCAGAGCTGGTGGGAGGGAAGGGTGCCTAAGTAGGGAGGATATCGTGGCGTATTTGAAGAATAAGAGGCAGTAGCAGAACTAGAGTCAAGGACGTGTTCGTGAGAGTGATGGAGATAATGTTGGCTCATCCACATCCTCAGCAAACGGCCACCTTTGCCCATACTTTGGGGAAATGGTCCCAGGAAGAGCCTGTGCATGTCCTGGAGGTGCTTTGGGCAGAGAATAATGAGGTTATTCTCTGGGTGAGCATGTCCCCTGGGTCCTTCAGACTCCTTGCCCTGGTGTGACCAGCAGAGGGCCAGCTGGGGGCTCTCTAAAATGTGGTGTCCCTAGAAGAACCATCTATCATCCAGATCTAAAGGTCATTTTGCTGGAAGCATGTCTCGGAGCAACCAAGCTGGGATTTAAACCTAGGTCGGTCTGAAAAAGCCCGTGCTCTTGCCTCTGCACCATGTTGTGATGGACAAGATTCTTGGTGTTCACATCAAGAAATCCTAGCCTGTCCAAGCCTTATACAAACCCTGACTGTCATCAGTGTCAAGAGTCTCTAGATTTCAGTGTCATTCACTGCACATTGGTACAGCTGGAATGGAACCCACACTTCTCCAACAAACCTTCTCAGTCACATCTAGTCTTTTCAGGTGAACGGAATCCAATAAGAGAGGAAGGCCTTTTCCCTCTCAAACCCTGACGTGCCGCCTCTCCTGAGTAAAAGTGAAAATGCACAGGTTCACCAGATGTGAAGCTATTTGTCCTCCTTAGTGATAATCAAAATGGAGCTTATAGTTTAAAGGGGTAGCTCTTCCCAGGGAGCTACTCTTGCTGTCTAGCCTGACTGGTCAGGTGAAGGAACGGTGGTTCTGAAAAATTATATGACTTGTCTGAGTCACCCTGGTAGTAAATGGTGGGGTCCACATTTGAACCCATTATTGTTCATTGAGTGATCTTCTGTGGCTAACACAGCACGATTCTGAATATGCTACATAAACTGATTGCCATATCGAGGTGGCCTAAACAAAATAAACCTTTGTTTTATAATTGCTTATCCTAGGTGAACTAAATTTCCTAAACTAAATTATTGACGGCCCCATATTTTGTCAATGTTACTTATACCTCTTTTCAGCTGAAGATAATCAATTTTGATGGTGGGGAGGGAGGGCAGCGGGAGGATCAAGGAGGTTTGTGAGTTACGTGCATACCCCTAAAATGCACTGTTCCATTGACATTTTAAACACAAGTTTTAACTTATATTATTCCAATGTTCCAGTTTCATTTTTAAATTTTATCTTCTCAAACATGAAGGAAAGAAAGTGTTTAGAGTATTTTACTCAAGCTTTCTCAGAGGATGGTAGAAAGGGTGCAAGCAGGCTTGTTTGGCTGTCAGTATTACCACAATCTGTGTTTCAGGAGGGGATGTGCCTGTATGGCATGTGTATTGGGTGCATATGTGCCTTCTTCATGGCTGTGGCATGTTCGTGTGTGCCTCACATGTAGGGAGTGACTTCCAGTGCCACGTGCCACTCAGAGATTGATGACTGTAGTCCCACATCATGCTCCTCCCCCTTTTATGACAGTTGAGAGAGGTTAAGGTAAGTGACAGATCTGGGATTTGAACCCAGAAGTTCTGACCCCCAAGCTCTTTCCACTCCACCCACGGTGAGTAACACTTTGCTGATTTGCTCAGAAAGAATGTGAGGATTGCAAGACCGATCTTGGCAAATCCACATATTCAAGACCCAGCTATAAAAGGAATGAACTCCAGAGGAGAGAGAAGGGAGCTCTGGAACCACAGACACTATTTTATAATTACATGCTTCGACGTCTTATATGGTTTTGAGCTCACAATGGGAGTCTGATGACGTGGCATTGAGATAGAAGCCTTGGTCTGGGAGTCAAAAGACTTCTGTTCTAGCCTCAGTTTACCCACTATTAGCAACATAATAAGCTGTACTGCAGTTTCTGGAATGTCCTCTGATGAAATCTTCACAACAACCTTAAGAAGTAGACATCACTGTGCTCATTTAATACATGGAGAAACTGAGGCAGGAGAGATGGTGTCATTTTCCCAAGGTCCTGGGGCTGATAGATACCAGTGCAGAGACTCAAACCCAGGTCTTTAAACTCTAAGTACCATCTCCTCCCCACCATGCACGCTGCCTCTGCCTCAGGAATTGTCACACAAATATTTTGACTCATAGTAAACCCTTTCTTTAAAAATCTGGAGTCCAGGAAACACCACCGGTGTTTATTCACTTTCCCTGGTCTTGTTTTGCACCACTGACAAGCAATATTTCAGAGATGAGGAAATAGGCATATACCTTAGAGGTCAAACCCTTGCAATTGCAACAGACATTTGTTTTCCCAGGGACAGTGGTTTCCTTCTCCCACGCTCTGACCACTTAATGCCATGTGAGTGGGCCAGGTCAGTATTTCAGGTTGTTCTAATGGTCACTGCAAAGGAAACCATTTTTGAAAGATTCATTCATTAAATCAAGATTTATTGAGTACCTACTACGTTCCTTGCATTGCGCTATGTGGTGTTGGATATAGATGCAGGGCTGAATAAGACACATTTCTAATAACCCTTCAAGAACTTATAGCGTCGGCTGGTTACCTGGAAAGATGGTGGTAAAACTGCAAAGACTTACTTGGTTTGGCCCGGTGCGATGGTGGTGCAGTTTGCATTCCTATGACAGGGGTTGTGAGATGCACAGATATCGGTCACACTGCACCCCACTCCAGGTTCAAAGTTGTGGTAATGTTTCTTACACTCACAGTGAGACTGCAGTGGACAGGGAGAGAGAAACAAATAGGGTTCTAGTGAGACACTTAAGCTGATATTCTTCTTTTTCTTCTATTCTTTTTTTGCTCACGACACTCATTTATTATCTCCTAGTTTCTGTGGTCAAGAATCTGGGCACAGCTTAGTCTGAAGACCCTTTGCCTCAGGGTCTCTCATGAGGCTGCAACAGAGTAGCTGACCAGGGTAAGGGGTCTCATCTGCAGGCTCACCTGGGAAAGGATCCATTTCTAAACTCACTTACATGGATCTGGGCAGGATTTGGGGGGATGTAAAGTACAGCTTAGAGAATAGAGTCAATAATATTGTAATAACTATACAAGGAATCAGGTGGGTTCTAGACTTATTGTGGGAAAATCATATTGTAGGTTATCTAAATGTCTAACCACTATACTGTATACCTGAAATTAATATAATATTGAATGTCAACTGTAGCTTTAAAAAATTAAAAATCAAGCTTACAGTCTTCTTAAATTCTTATCTTTATTCTGCCATGAAGAATAACTTGGAGTATGTCCAAAGTGGGGGCTTAAACTAGAACTCTGTCAAAGGGTCTGGAATTGGAAACCTTGTCTGTCCAGCTCATCTGTTGGGAAACTCATGTACCTTGTTGGTAGCTGATCTTCTCAGTTTCCTTATTTGCTAGCCCTGGGCCTTGCTGGCACCATGATTCCTAGTTTTAGATCATCTATAGGTGAGTAGAGATTGAGGTTCAATGTTACTTTAGAAGAGTGGTTTTTAACTTAGACACTGGGCAATGCCTGGAGATGTTTTTAACAATGGGACAGGGAGGCAGTGCCACTAGAGGCCAGGGATGCTGCTAAACATCCTACAATGCTCAGGATAGCTTCCCACACCCCAACAAAGAATTATCTGGTCCAAATATTATTAATGCCAAGGCTAAGGAACCCTGCTCTAGAATAATGAAAATAATAAATGCACTCTTTCTGTTTGAGCAATGGAGGATGTCTAAGACTTGAAAATCTGCCTTGGGACACATTTTTTAAGAGATGAAAAATATTTTTAATCTCACTCCCAAAGTGCTGGGACCTTGGTTCAGAGTATAACATGACTTTGCCTATGAGGGACCTCATTTCGAGGATGAGAGTTCAGCTCTTTGAATTTCTTGCACACCTGCTTCAGAAACTGATAGCAGAAATGTCATGTGATATATTCTTTTTCCTCGAAGATAAGACTGGGTGGACTCTCTGCAGAGATTGCCAGAAGCATTCCCAGGGAGTGCTGTTTAGATTGTTGGGAACCCATGACTGTGTGTCAAGAACTTCAAACCTCTCCTCTCACCCAGGCAGCCGATGGCCTTCTGTACGGATGGGTTCCCTTCACTGACATGCAGTTATGGGTGCAGTAGGCACCCAGTAAATATTTGCCAGATGAATGAGATATTAGGGAAAAGGCTCTTTCAACTAAACTCCTCAGAAATAGCTCCCTAACCAGGCCAACTTTGACCAGTTGAGGTCGTGATGTGATTTAGAAGGTCAGGTTCTCACCCCGGAAATGATCCCTACTATCTGTCAATGATGCCTGACATTTTGTCAGTGTTTATCCCTTAGGGACAGAGAATTTTTGGTCCCCAGACTCCTCTGTTATCTTGAAGAGAAATTATAGAGACTAGAGGATTGCTGCTGAATGTCAATTACACACTCACTCAAGACTTGGTAAACAGTTAATTTGTTCATCTAATTTGAGTTGTGTATATATTTTGTCAATTAACATATAGGGCTGGGACAGAAGAGAATGTGAAGCAGCTTTGATTAGGGAACTTGGAAAATGTGTAAAGGATGGTCTGGGGAGGGGACATGTTAAAATCTTCCCTGAGCACACGCAGGTCTGTCTGGAGAGGAAGCCCAGACTGAACACTGAACGGGAGAATGGAGGGCACAAAGGACAAATTACACCTCAGGCACGTGTTGCCTTCAGTGGGTTGTCCTTCTTCTGTTCTCATCAGTTCCATGCACCATTAGCTCACCTGTCCAGGCCCATCATATATGCACACTGTAGACTTCGTAGGGCAGTTTCCAAAGTTAATTTGGCAGGGGTCGACTGGTAAGCACACGTGGCCATCCCCGTGGTACCCTTCTTGGCATGTACAACTGTGCCGATTTGGTCCCAGGTATGTGCAACGAGCATGAGGGTGGCAGATGTTTTGTAAACATGGATTGATGGCTTGAGAGGCAATGACAAAATAAGAGTTGGTTACTACACTCAGGATGGAGAAGGAAAACTGAACTGTGAAGAGACTGCCAATCACAGCCCATCAAAGCTGCAAAGGCATTCAACAGTTTAAAGAGAGGGAATAAAGAAACATTTTGTCTTGCCCTACCTGATTACCCCTACTTGCCACACAGATTTACGTATGGGCATCGGAGATTAGAACCACAAATATTGTGGTAATATATTATTATGCCATGTTATATATGGATGCAAATATAAAATAGCATGAAATAAAGCACTAATGTTTATAGAATTTATATGTACTGGGCTCTGTTTCTAAGCATTTGTCACACATTGACTCCATTAATCCTTATAACTGTCTAAAGTAAGTACTATATTACCTCTGTTTGACAGAAAAATAAAGGTACAGACAGGTTAAAGCATTTGTCCAAGGCTATGTAGTTAGTAATAAGCAGAACTGGGATTTGAACTCAAGGAGTCTGGCTCCAGTTTCATGATGAGCATTTTGCTTAACACTGTTTATATTTCATTCAATGACATAGAGAGAAATAGCAGTGGTCATCGTATTAATATTAGGGAGGTTGTAAGTTTTTTTTCCTGTTGAGTAACCAAAACATCTCAATTAATAAACTAGCAGGATCTGAATTCTACTCACGCTCGCAGAATTTTCCATTGCCCTTGTAATTGGGAAGGCATTTGCATTCCAGTTTTGTTTCATCTTCACTGGAAGGTGAACATCTGGAATTTTCTGGGCAGAGCAAAGCTGCACATTCAGGGATGGCTGCAAAGGAAGATTGTTGGAGTAATTGCATTAGTAGAATAACCAGTTACAAAAAGCTCAACTGATGCAATATTTCCTATTATTAAAAGTAATATAGATTTGCTATAATAATTCAAAAAACACAGAAGGCATAAAGTAAAAATGAACTGTCTTCTTATCCTCACTCTCCCATCCCATTCCCCAAATAACCAATGGTATGATATGTTTATTTATAAATTTACTTATATTATTTTTTTAAGTAAAATGGAATCTTGTTAAAATATCAAGAAACTTGATTTTTAAGTTAACAATATATTCTAGAGGTCTTTAAGGATCTTCTTTAATATTTAATAGCTGAGTAGCATTTTATAATATCAATGGGATATAGATGGTTATATATATATATATAATTTCTAATAATATCTAATAACTGAGTAGTATTTTATAATATCAACAGGATATAGATGGTTATTAAAAACTACAGAGCCTGCTATATCAGACTCATGTTACAAAGCTAATAAATTGGTCTGATTCAGTTTCTTGGATGCTGGTAGACGATGTGAGATACGTGGGTCAGAGATTAAAGACAGTTCATTACTCACATCAAGAGCAGTGCTCATAGTGTCAGTATTTCCACACCATTTCTCCTGAGCTCCAATTCCCATGGGATGATGCAAAGAGGGCCAGTCTGAGACCCGACTGTTTCATTACAGGAGAGGAGCTCTCATCTTAGGAAACCTATGTGTTTTTTTTCTTTAATTTAAACATTTTTATGTTTAATTTCATAATAGGCAATGTATTAATCAGGGCCCACACAGGAGACAGAAACCACATGAGAATTTGAATAGGGAAAGTTTTAGTGTAAAGAATTACGAACAGAGAATAGGAATAATGGGGAATTGTCTTGTGGGAGTTAAAAAGAATTCTAAAGAATAAAGGAATAACAGAAATATAAAGAGTGATCACTGCCCTGGGGTTGAGACAGTACCCAAGCTAAATCCTCCTCCCTCCAGAGCTGAGATCTTGATGTCACCAGAAAGGGCATGGCTTTGGTCACTGGATGGGGGAGAAGGTGCTAAGGTGCCTTCATGGTGCGATTTGCCAGAAATATTCTTTCTAGAGCTCCAGGAAAGGTCATTCCCAGAGAGCTGCCAACACTCAGAACTCACCTGGTACTCGGGGAAGCTCCTGGGACCATGAGTTAATAACCACCCTCTCAGAAGTGTAGTAGACTTCTACATGAGGCTCAGGCCCGGGTGGCTTCTGGGGCCAGCTGTGTGGGATGAAGGTGGCGTGGCCAGCTCTTCAGATGGCAAGCCCTGTAGGGCTCTTGCTGTGCATGGGGCTGAGGAAAGGGTGCACAGAACAGCATGCCCCAGGGTCGGGCACAAGCCTGTACTGTCTGGGACTCCTGGCTATGCTGCTGCTGCCCGAGTCTAACACTAGACAAAATAGACAGTGTCTAGATGCTGGAGGAAGCTGAGCCCCACAGGGCTGAGCTGTGGAGAAAAGCTGTTTTTCAGAAGCCTGGCGAGTGAACTAAACCAGGAACAGGAAGAGAAAACTCTTCCTTCTTTAGTGTCCCTCCAGCACCCTCTATTGATAAGGCGTCACGTCTTATTGGTTGGCAAATGAGAAATATTTCCTAAGCCCACTATTATCACAGCACAGGCAAAAGGGCAAATTTGGGCTGAGAGGTCATCTATCAATAACGGGCACAGGCAGTCAGCACGCCTGCACTTTGCCCCCAAAGAAGACTCTATATCTTGCAAGGCTGTTCGCTATAGAAACATCCTTGAAAAGGTGTTGGAGTGAAGGGCAGCCAGTGAGCTGCTCTCGAGATGTACACAACCATGAGAGGCCTGTGAAGAATTTCTCCCGGCAGTGGCTAGTTAATAAAATATTCGTAGAGACCATCCCCACCCCTTCAATAAAGTAGAATTGTTGCTGCAAAGTGGCTGCTTTTCAGGATTACATCTCCAGGCCTCCTTTGCATCCAGGAAGGGTCATATGACTAGTTCGCATTGATGAAATACCAAGGGGAAGTTCCATGTTTTATTCTGGACTTTATAAGCAGGTGCTTCTCTATCCTCTCTTGTTCTTTCTATGGTTCAAAGTTGAGTATTCTGGGGTGCCACAGAATGGCAAAGACACAAAATAGAAAGACCTGGATCCCTAATCACTATGTAGTGGGAAGCTGGTGTCAGCCAGAAACACCCACAATGAACTGTGACAAGACTAAGAAATATACCTCTGTCATGTTAAGCCAGAGGTTCCCCAAATTCTCAGTGCCCTTGGTGTCTTTCTCATGGCACTCCAGTCCAAAGGAAGTATCTACCAGGTCCATTTATTAAGTTGTTAGAATCAAAGAATTTGGTAACTAAGTCATAAGAACTTGGTAGCAATTTGGAAAAGTAATGTGGTTAATAGAAAGATAAATATTTTTATTTCATTCTTAAATGACCACATTTACTCACTAATGGGATGTGTGAGCTTGTTGGACACTGCGCAAATTCTTAAACCTTAGAACTAGACTGAAAATAACACCTTCGTTCTGGTCAAAATGAGTTTTGCACAGTCCTTGCTTTTTAGCACAGTGGCCACTGAAAATGCAACTGTGTAAAGATGTGACATCATGGAAAGGAATATAGTGCTACCTAACACTGAAAGTGTGATCTGACTGAAGCTAGTAGTTTGAACGGTATTCTACAGATGCATCACTGTTTTCCTCAGACATTTAAAATATCCTGTAGTAGCCTCATGAGGGTGATGCGGTACCTTGAGATGCCTTGGGAGCAGTTTTGAAACCATATTGTTAAGCTATTGAATTTTTGTGTTTATTTCTGACAGCAGCTGGCATTATCCTAACTAGCATAAGATGCAACATAATTTATTCAACCATTTCTTACTGATGGACGTTCAATGTTTCCAGTTCATTTTGTTCTTTCAGACAACACTGTCATGAGTTTCTTTGTACATATATATTCCTGACTATTGGTGCTTGTCCCTCCGTTGCTCTGGGTAAATTCCAAGAATTGGGGCCACAGCAACTAACTGTGACCATACCTTAAAATTTAATAGATACATTTTCTTCACAGGTTGTAGCAATTCATATTTCCACTGACAGGGACTGTAATTTATCCTCACACCCAGAGATAGATATTACCTATCATTTCAATCTGTGTAATTTAGTGGGCAAAAACCAAAAACCAAACTAAAATATAACCTCCAAACACCAAAACTACTTCATTATATTTTTAATTTGCATTTCTGTGATTCCTAGGGGTTCAGCACCTTTTCCATGCTTGGTGAGTTTTTTTATCTCTCGTGAGAATTAAACTGTTCCTTGGCCAATTTTAAAATTGAGTTCTGGGACTTTGTAGTTTTATAAAAAACCTTTCTGCCATGTGGGTTGCAAATACTTGTGTGCCGGTCTATTGTATGTCTTCTGATGCAACAGAATTATTTTTTCATTTGGAGGCAAACATGTCTGTGTCCTTTGTTAAGCTGGATTCTGGCCTGGGTCTTGTCTTCTGAAAAAGGCTGTTGATCATGAGTGGGTGGAGAAAAAGGCTGATTGAGGATTGTAAAAGGGGTCAGCCAATCAAACTTGTTGTCTGCAAGTCTGTCTCCTCCATGGGAAGAGGGCAGAAGCTGTGTTTTATTTATTTATTCCCTTTACTGTCATTGCTCATAGCTCCTCATTGGTTTTCAATAAAATGCGTTTAAATTTGTTGAATTTGAATCTTGTTCAATCCGTTCATTTTATAAACCAGGAGAGTAATATCCAGAGGATAAGTTAAATGAGTCTAGTGTCAGGCAGAATGTCCAATTTCTTAATATCTAAGCTCCAAAATCACCCTTCTTCACCTGCTCTGTGATAATGCACAGGACTCTGAACATTTCTTCTTTACAGCACTATGTTAAGCTTGGCCAGTAGAGGGCACTGGAGGCCCACTGCAGGAGGAAGGGGCTCCTCTTCCTGGTTCTGCCCTGCAGTGTCATGCTTCTGCTGTTTGCTTTCTTGCTGCTGCACAGTCTGTCAGCTTTTTGGCTATTTGAGGACATCCTCTGTCCCAGCTGTGCACTCAGACTGCAATCAGTGACCTTGCAATTTTGAACTGGACCCTGTGACCACCTTCCCATAGCCCTCCCCACACATAGACATTGCATACTCCAAGTTTGGCACCCACAGTGCCCCGACTCCCTCTGTGTGCTAGTCCACCAGCCCCAGCTCAACCATGTCCTGGATGGTTGCTGCTTGCCTGCCAGCTGACTGTGATCCCATGCTAGCTTGGGCAAACCAGCAACCTTCTCCTCCACCAAGTGGGCTGCAATCACACCTTCTTGAACAAGATTTGAACTTAGTCTTGGGGATGGCCACCCCCTTCCAAGTTCATGCTTCCTTTGTTATGTTCAGTCAGCCCTAGAGTTCACTTTGCATTTTTATAGCCACCCTCTTATCAGAGCGAGCCTACTAACTCCTAATATTAAACTTCCTTTGTTTCAATCACTCTGTGGTTTCTATCTCTTGATTGGATCCAATGTGATAGTTTATTTAAGTAATTTCAAGTAATTGGAGCCCCAGATCTCCTATTTACTAGTTTTGTGAGCTTAGTGTATCCTTTAGCATCGCTGGAGCCTAACTGGTGAGCCTCCATTTCTTGTTAACGTGTTCTGCTTTGAGAACTGTAATTAAGAACATGACTCACTAGGTGCCTAACTTCTTGTGATGGCCTGGACTGGTTTCCCAGTCCCAACTTCTCCCTCTCCCTTCTATCTGCCACCAGCTTGTCCTTCCCAAAACAAAGCTATGGTGCTCCCCAAACTTTCTAGACTTCCAATCTTCTTTACGATTTCTTCTCTCCCCCTCCCCCCTCTCCCCTTCCCCTTTCTTATCTCTCTCTTCTTTTCCTTTATTTTCCTCTCCTTTTAATTTTTGGTTTTCTTCCGGCAAAACATTTGACGTTGCGCCCCGGTATGTGACACAAAATTGAAATGCACACATCTGTGCCTATTCGATCTGGTGGCCTTAAGGAAACAAACGGTACTTACGCTTGTCACAGCTGGGGCCTGTGTACGCAGAGTGGCACTCACAAGTTCCATCGCCGGCTATCCCACTGTTGCATACTCCATGCACGCAGCTGCACACTGCAGACAGAAAACGGGGATTTCTTATCATTACCTGACACAGAATTCTAAGCATTCTGGAAGGATAATGTTTTCCGATTGTGTTTACAGAGCATCTGTACGATGAGGTGGGGGATAACCATGGGCTTGAAGTCCTAGACCCCCTGGGTTGAATCTTAACTTTATTTTCTTTTTATGAACTTCAGTTTATTTGTGAATAACCTGTGGATAATGATGCCTCACTTATGGATTTTCTATAGCATTAATTGAGATAATATATATAAAGCAAACCTGCATACTTGGCATGTCAGGTATATTTGAGTTCCTTTCTCTACTTTCAAACTACTTACTTCATCCTTGGACACCTCAACAAGAGAATTAACTTAGTTTCTCATAGATACACCTGTCATGTTTAGAAGAGAAAAGCTGCCACTGATTCGATCACCACTAGTAACAGGAAATATATGGAAATAAATCCTACTTCCTGAGTGATGGTGCAATGCATGTATAATAAAAAATTTAAAAGGGCAGAGAAAAACCGTGCCATGCTTTCTAGCTTGAAATAGATGTCTTTTCAGCCCGGTGACAGATCATTTCAGGAATGAGAAATAAAAGGCCTTTGAAATAAATGGTCGACTCTTTAGCACCCTGTGTGTGGCTCATTTGTCTTGATGTGTCACCAGCATCCTAGCCTAGCTCTTTACCGTGCCTTACAACAATACCGACAACTGCACAACTCAAATTCCAATGAAGACAGCATCCTGCAGGGCCAGAATGAGGAGAGTGAGGCAGGGAATAGGGAGAGGAGAGGGAGGCAGGATGGCACAAAAGTACAGAGTTGGATCCTGCCCCTATTTAACATTTTGATGTTTTGTTCAATAATTTAAAAATATGATTGTCGTAGGTCTAATTTTGTTTTCCAAAAGGCCATATGAAAATCCAAACCCTCAGCACCTCAGAACGACCTTATGTGGAAACAGATTGCAGATCTTAAGTAGCTACTTAACATCATTGCAGATGTTAAGTAGCTAAGTCGAGGTCATACTGGAGTAGAGGGGCCTGAGGACACAGACATATGAGGAGGAGGCCATGCGATGAGAAAGGCAGTGATTGGAGTGTGGCTGCCACAAGCCAAGGAATACATGGGGTGACTAGGGGCTGGAAGCTGCAAGGAGGGATCTTCCTGGAGAGGCTTTGAAAGGCGCCGGCCTTGCTAACATATTGATTTTAGATTCTCAGTTTCCAGAACTGAAACAATAAATTCCTGTTTTTCAGCCACCTCGTTTGTGGTACTCTGTCACAGCAGAGTATCCTAGATAACACACACCCTCGATAACTAACAAAATGATTTGTTAGCACCCTAGATAACTAACAAAATGGTTTGTCTCGATTACTGAGGACTTGATGCCTCCTTGAATTCTGGCTCTGAGGCATGTCCTCACTGGCCTCACCCTAGAACTGGCTCTGTGCTTCCCTTTACTGAGCAACTGCTACCTACCAAGCAACCTGCCACATGCTGTACATGCATTATCTCATTTAACGCTGATAGCATCTTATTAGGTATAATCTACAAAAAATGAGAGATGACTAGCTCCAGAACTTATTCAAATAGGTGAAGACTGAATCAGATTTGCATTTGTCACCCTTCCTTCAAAAAACGATCTGCCACTGTTTCTATTTCAGCGAAGCACTCTTGATGTGCACCTATGGCTTATTTTTTGGAACAGATGACTTCTCAAGAGAAGTCAAATTGGTCATGGAGAGAACTGGGGAGAGAAAGGGGTGAACCACGGTCTCAGCAGAAAAGGCTCAATTCAATTCAGGTAAAAAATATCACTCTAGCTCCTACCTAGTGGCAGGCACTGCGTAAGGCATGGGGTATACGATATGAGTCATTCACAATATCTAAGTTCAAGGCACTCGCAGTGCAGTGCAGAAGCCAGACTCAATCTAAGAGATACAGTGACAGTACATGTTCTAAGTGTTGTCATGTGGTCAATTGAAGGTGAGGAGGTGGACGGGGGGAGTTAAATGTGACAGCTCCTACTCCTCATTTAGGTGTTCACTGCAAGAGCTGTCCTTGTCGCTCATCTCCCCATCCTGGCTGTGTGGTATGGGCCCGAGAACCTGGCGTGAGCTTCTCCCTGTGTCCTGCCTTCCAGTTCAGCCTCTGTACTGGATTAACTGACTTGGCACCACTTCTGGGTTCTTCTGACACGTATTGCAGGGCTGATAGCTGCCGCCAAGAAAGTGTCCTTGGGAAGGAGAAGTGAGTAGCAAAGGGACTCCCGGATGTCATTTAAAGAGCCCTTAGTTTTTGTTGCAAATCTCTAGAAACACATGAAACTCGAGGTGTGTGACTTTAGCGTGGTCAAAGGTCCCTGTGCTGGGCGCCTTGGCAGAGGGAGCTGCTTGCTCGCCTATGTTTTCATAGCATCCCGCGGTGCTGTGCACATTTAGATTATAATTGTCCCCTGTGATTCCAGCTCCTTGGGGTGGGGACCTAATCTCCCCACTCTCTGGATCCCCGTTGCCTGTCAGGGGTCTAATGGTGAATGCGCTCCAAGGGAAGAATGATGCAATGCTGCTTGAGGCTTAGGCTCTGGGGTCTGCCACTTAGGGCCAAATCCTGTCTCTGTCCCGATAATTGCTGTGTGACCTTGAGAAGCGTCTCTGCTTCTTCATCCATACAACGAGGAACCCAGCTTGAAGGATTGCTGTGAGGATCCAAAGAGATCATGTATGTCAAGCCCGTTCCTATACTGTCTGGCACACAGCTGGTGCTCAGCAAATGCTGGCTTCTGTTCATTCATGAGACAGGACTGTGGGACTGATTTGGGGGTCATGTCAGAGAAAGTAGGTTTTGCATGCTACCTCAGCCCAGGAGTGAGGCATTGAGCAGGCTAGAGCCTTGGCAGCAGAGGTGAAAACCCATGGCTGACGCAGTTCTAAATCATGTCTAAATTAATCACCAGTCGGGTAGGAGAATGCTCTGGCAGCAGGTTAAAGTCAGTGTTAAAAATAGACTGCAGCTAATAGAGCTGTCCTACTTATAGCAGACTCACCACCTCCAAGGGACCAACAACTCACTGGATGAAACAACAGTGGCACCCAGTGGATGTCCAGCTGAAAAGGTTTGCCAAGTTCCCCTACTCCTTGCCAGTAGAAAATGACCAGCCATTGCTGAGCCATTCAGCCAGCCAGCCAGCCATCTATCCATCCATCCATCCATCCATCCATCCATCCATCCATCCATCCATCCATCCATCCATCCATCCATTCACAAGTGAATGAATGTTCACTTATGTTGGATTGCTTTTGTCTTCCCTTAATACTTGCTTCCATTGATTGAGCATTTGTGCCCTGCTGCTAAAAGCATTGCTGTGTTGTCAACTCCATGAGGCAAGTATTATTAGTCCTGTTTTACAGGTGAGGAAGGGTAAGGTTTAATAGCTGGCCCCAGATCACACAGCAGCTCCTTTCAAACTCAGGCCAATCGACTGCGAAGCCTTTTCTTAGTCATCATATGCGCTAGAGCCAACTTTCCAATATGGCAGCCACTAGCCACGTGTGGCTATTTGAATTTAAATTAAGTAATATGAACAAAATTTTAAAATTCAGTTCCTCAGTCACACTAGCCACTTTTCGGGTCCTCGGTGGCCACAGGTGACGGGAAGTGCCGTGGGACAGCACAGATACCAAACATTTCTATCGCCACACGAAGTTCTTTTAGAGCCTAGAGTGTGGAATTTTTTCTTCCAACTCTCAGTTTTAGGTTTTTGATTTTCTTAACATTTTAGGTTCTAAATCCTCTCTCTTCTTTTCACTTGCTCTTTCTCCACGGCACAAACAAGTGTGAGGAAATGCCATTTTATTTAGAAATGTTTGGACTTACTATGTACACCTGTGCCCAACAGCAACCAAAACCCATCTCCTGGAGACAACATGGACTCATTTTCTTTCTAAATTTTCACCCCAAAGCAATTTCCTGACTTTTCTGGGGACGTAAGCAATGCTAGATACTGTTTCTTCCTTTCCATTTCAATATTTATTTAAAACGTGTGAGTTAAATGCTCGGATTATGGTAAGGAAAGGCCAATTTAGGAGGCATGTTATTTCTAGGCAGTAGATTGACCATATTTTAATTTCATTTGCTTTAATAAAATGTATACTCTTAAAAACATACAGGATTCCAACATCTGTTTTAAATTTGCTTTTGCTAACACTCTTTTGAAATAATCTCTTATGGAGAGATAGATGAAGAAAGTCCTAAGACTGGGGGTCACTAGGAAATAACAGGTAATAGCAATAATTGCTAACATTTATTGAGCACTGATTGATCTCATTAAATTCTCATAGTAACCCTAAAGGAGGCAATATTATTTCTATTTTTTACAGATGACGATACAGAGAATGTGCCTGTAAATTTAAAATTCCCACCATTAGCAGCCTTGGGGCTGAAACCCAATCCGAACCTAAAGCCGGAATTCTACCTGTTGCCTCTCAAAACCCTGCTTCTGAGTCAGGACAATATGGCCAGAGCAAATGAGATCATTCATTCATTCGTACACTCACTCATTTATTCATTAAGCCAACAGAAGTGGAGTGAGTGTCTACCATGCAGGGAGCACTGTGGAAAGCAGATAAAGTGGTATAACAGCATCTGCCTTCGAGGAGACCGTGGATTAGAATGAGACAATGCCTCTGCTTTTGCAAATGAAACTTATTACGAAGTGTACGCACTTACGGGGCTGGGATACGTAATTTTTCTTGCAAAAATTTTTGGATCAAGGATGTATCTGCTGAATTTGATTTTTCACTAAAAGCCAGAACCAAGGTGGTGTTTGGAGGAAGGCCACCTGACACACATCCTTTTTGGGTGACTATGGACCTGGCAGACACTGTCCCTACCATGCCCATATTCTCTAGGCCTTAACCAATTCTGTGCATTGCAGCCAACTTCTAGTATCCTGCGACCACTGCCTGGGAAGGCTGCTCCATATGAACGCTCAGTGGGGGCTAAGTGCCAGGAAAGTTACAAGTCTCCCCCTTTCTATCACTTTCCTATTGCTGCTGTAGCAAATGACCCCAAACTTGGTGTCTTAAAACAACACAGATTTACTGTCTTTCATCTCTGGAGGTCAGAAATCCAAAATCACTGTGCAAGAGCCAGCAGAAGCCTTTCTCATGTGTCATCACTCTGACACGGCATCTTCTTCCTCCGCCTCCCTCCTCCTCTGATTACACAGGGCTCACCTGGTTAATCCAGGATAATCTCATTTTACGGCCATATGATTAGTAACCTTAATTCCATCTGCTACCCTAATTCTCCCTTGCCGTGGAAGGTAATACAGTCTCAGGTCCAAGAAATTCGGATGTGGACATCTGTTGGGAGGGTCATTATTCTGCCTGCCGCACGGTGGCTCCCTCTCCCCTTGGGTATTATAACTCTGAGCTGAGTGTTAGACACCAACACCGGAGTCCTCCCCCTTATCCCCGGGCATCAAGCTCTGTTCATCCACAGTGGTCTCTGGCTTGACAGTACACGCATTATTTCTCTTATGTCACTTTCTTAGTGTTTCCTAGGGTCGCCTTCCAAATATGCTCTTTGTACTGGAATCCTTGCGTAGAGTTTACTTCTGGGGGGAACCAAAAATAAGAGAATGGACAAACCAGCATCAGGTTTGTTTGTTTGTTTGTTTGTTTAATCTGCAAAAGGGAGCCTACAACCTCTGATCACTTCAGGTGTTTATTTGTGAACTCCCAAAAGGAAAGGACAGATTAGAATGTGGTGAGACTTATTATGGTGGAAGTAGCGACCCCTGGGGAGAAGATCAATGCTGAGACCAGGATCTGGAAAGACCTCAGGGAGAAGCTGGGCAGGCCAAGAACAGTGGATGTAGCATCTTGGAGCCTGGAGAGAAGGAACTGTATGACCCCAAGTTTGCTAGGAAGCATACTGGTGAGTAGCTTACTGACTGCAAGAGCTGAAAACCACAAAAAACACTATCTACTTTTCCAAAAACGGTGTTTTATCAGATTTATTGTCAACTCTTTGTTTTGCCTGTGTAGACTTGGTTATGCATAACTGTTCAGTATTCTTCCCCCTGCACCGAACAAAGAATAGTTTTTCTGGGGGCTTTGGCTGTATAAGTAAGCCATGTTTGACTTTCAACCTTTCCAAATGTATTCAATTACACAAAAACCAGACATACCTGCTGAGCAGCTGGGTCCAAATAAATTGTCATCAGCACAGGTTTCACAGGCTGTTCCACCAAACCCTTTCTGCAAAACACCCCAGGCAGATGTCAGACCCAAAGTGATCTGCATTACCCAGGAAGCCCCCTGATTTCTTCCTGATGGGTTAGATCAGTGTTAGCTTCTCAAATATACCTTCCCTCTGTGCCTACATTAAAGCTCCTTCTTTCTACTTCTTTCCTTTATTCTTTGCTGTTTTTGTGTCATAATGCGAATGTTAATCCCTGTATCATTTTTTTTTTACTGAGTCTGGAGCTCTTCAGAAGAAAGAAGCTTTGCCAGCACACAGATGTAAATAGAAAGGCAGTGCTAATAGCCACACATAGTTCAACCGAGGATGAAATAAAAATTCTTTCAATGTTGCTTTTCTGAAGACAGTCGAGCTCAAGTCTTTTCTGAAGGATTCTTTGCACTTCAATCATCTAAGGCTTGAAAACTGCACAAAATCATTTTCATGGGATAACAAAGAAATTCAATGGCAGATCTAGTGTTTGACATGGGTGCTGTGCACAGCTCCAAAGAGTCGTCTGCTAATAGCAGTGCTTATCAACAGGAACAACAACAATTTCTATAGCTCGGTATAGTTACACTAAGTTTTTTACCTATATGATCTCATTTCACTTTCTCAAGCAGTGTAATTACCTAGATATTATCAGCAAACCCATTTTACAGATGGATATGCAGGTGAAGGGTGGGGGCAGAGTCAGGGAGGTGGACAGGTTTCCAAACTTACCTGGCACGAGCAGCTTCCGTTTCCTCCCATGCCTTCTGCACAACTGCCTCTGCCGCTGCAGGGGGAACTCGCTCCTCCTGGGCACTCTAGGGAATCAAAGGACTCAGATTCATTCATGGATGCCTGCACACGAGCATTCTGCAAGGATGCATTAAGCACCCACTATGTGCCAGTTAGTGTGCTGGTTGCCAGGGTGAGAAATAATTGAAGACTCTGCTGCTGGCGTCACTTAAAGCTACATGGGGGAGGCAAGTGAATCCCAGTGTAGTCAGGGGCTGTGATAGAAGGCATCAGACTGCTGCCATTTGCTATCCACTTCACCGTTATCTCATTAAATCATTCCCATTGCAACCCTCAGGGTTTGCTACTGGTGCTAGTTAGCACACAAGGGGACTGAAGTTCAGAGGGGTCACCTAACTCCCCAAAGACTCACACATTATAAGATGCACAGCTGGGGATTTAGCTCGGCCTTTAGCAGGACTCTAAAGCCTGGCCTCTTACTTAGTGTACTAGACAGGATTTGAGGGAGACCAGGAAAAGGAGCTGTGGATGCCACGCTGGGGAATCCAGGAGACATTCCTGAGGAGGGGGCATCGAAGCTGGGGTTTTGAAGGCTTGGTAGGAGCTGACCATGCTTAAAAGGGAAGGGCGATTCAGGAAGAGGAAAGGACAAGTACGGAGTCTCAGAAGGGGCATGGCTGGTTCTGGGAATGATAAAAAGTTTGCCGGGGCTATAACTTGGGAGCTGGGGTATGGGAGAAGTAATGGTTGATGAGGCTTAATAGGATGGTTGGGGCCAATTGATGAAAAGCTTTCCATGGCGAGCAAAGGAATTTAGATTTCACTCGGAAACTGATTGCAAACTAGCACAAAGTTTGCACTTTGGGGCTGTGCTAGACCTGCGGAGCTTTTAGAAGCGTTTATTAGAGGATTTCACAGTCATTCACTAAACATTCAGAGAATACCTACTACATGCTATGCCTTATGTTACATGCTGGGGCAAAGGGGCAGTAAGCTAGAAAGTCAGAAATCGCATGGCCCAAAATCAAATAGAGGAGTTAAAGTAATAATAAGTGACAGGAGTTTAAGATACCACTGTGACGAGGATGACAAAAATTTCTGTATCTTTTTATACTGGCTGTTGTTCTGCATTTTGAGTGTTGAGACAACATGGATTTAATCCCACTTTGGATAAGTTTCATCTAAATAATAGCTTCTCCAACTCTCACTGGTCTTGTCGGTATATTTCCAACATATACTAGGCTTGGCAAGAAGTTGAAATTAAAATCGAGAGGTGGCCCTTTCTCAAGATAGACCAGGAGTGTATGACTTGATGAGACAAAGATGGGTTGGATTTCAGTCCCTACTCACCCTCGATAAAAAACTGTTACAATTTTATGTCAAGTTTGGCCCTTCACACATATTGAAAGAGGAGTTTTGGATGTAAGACCCAGGGATATGCATTTTCACAGGCTCACCAATAATTCTACTGCCCGTTAATGTTTGAGAACCACTGGGAACGCAGCAAAAGTTAATGTGAAGTCCCCAGACAGGGAGGAAGTGAAGGTTTTTATGCAAAAGTGTAAATTTCTTTCCTGCTTCTCAAATCATTTGCTCTTACCTCAGGCCTCCATTAAGAAAAAAAAAAAAAAGAGGGTAAAATTGCCATTCTCAGCAACCACCCTTGAAAGAGAGATTACAGAATCTGCTATAAGGGCACATTTTTGATGCATTGTGAGGCTCAAGGAGCTGATAAGGCTATTTTAGGTCATCACATTTCCCTTCAGGCAATGCTGCTCTGGTGGTCCCTTGCATTGTGACCTTCCTTATGCAGGAGGCTCACCCTTTATAAGCTGTCAGCAAATCATTAGCTGTTCTGTTTCTTTAAAGGAAGATAATAAACTTCCTGGCCAACAAAGGCCAGGGACTTCCCTGTGTAACTTATCTCCCAAGGAACTCTAGAATCCATGTCACCACCTTTGTTTAAAAGCTTGGGTCACAGTGCTAGGCAGAGAACATGTCCTGGTGTACAATTTATAGCTCCGGTTGAAATTGTCTGTCTGGGAAATTGATGTGAAAGAAGTTCCTCAGGTGAACTCAGCATTATTTGTCACTCAAAGCCAAAAAGGACATGCCTAAAAAATGGCTCCAAATCCACATAAATCTGTTATGTGCAACCCGTTCAGTGAATGGCAAGGAACATACGACAGCAAAGAAAAAGAGGTCTAAGCATGCAAATTACATGATACAAAAAATAAATTGTGCATAATTTTATGACACTGACCTCAAAAAAGAAGAATCAAAGTCATTTCCCTTTGAAATAACCAGATTGCTTTGCCACATTATTATCTTTTTTATTACTTTGAGTTGTAACATAAATCTGTTAACAATCACGGTGGAATAAAAAGAACCAGCATAGACAAGTAAAACAATCTATTTCATCTCAAATAGAATATTGTTTGTTCAAGTGTATTATGTTTCAAGGTTAAAAATATGTTTTTGTGCTAATGAGAAAAGGCTTTCATACGCAGATCGGAGAAAGCAGTACAAGTTTTAATGAGGAAGAAGCACATTAAATATCTTTCTTATGCCAGGATGATATATAGATATATTTTTTCCTCTAAGTGAGAATAATGCCTTATTCTTAATTTTAGAGAATAATGAGTAATTTTTTTCATTGTGCTTCTTTTGTGTTTTCCAAGTTTTCAGAATTGATCATAGAATTATTTTCTAATTTGAATAAGGTACTATTAAAATAATTTAGGACATAACTCAGAAGTGTTGAGGATAGATGTGTTTCTCAGTGCATTAACAAGGGAGTGGATACTGTGCTTGCATTGGAAAGAAGGCCATTTGAGAGCTTGTACTTCCTCTAAAAGAAGGATGGCCACATGTCAGCAGCCTTATCCCTGAGGAAATATAAAGTGATAGCCAAGATCTCTCTTGTCATCACCACAAAAATGTGAGGGGTGAAATAACACAGCCAACCAGAGCATTTATCTCTTTCCTGAACCAAAGGAAGGAAGCCTTTTGAGACAGTGAGTATGTTTGGAAGATGAAGACAAAAGGAAGCCTACTTCTGCTCCCGATGAGAGGACAGCAGAAAGAATGGCCAGGCCTTGGTTTTCACGTGTTTTGCTTCTCTGGCCTCGGGACCTATCAGAAGGAAATGCCAGACTGTTCAAGGAATCCTCAGCCTTCTCTGACGGCAGATGTGAGCCTTGCCTCAGTTGCTCATAGCACAGTGTGCTGGCGTGGACACCCACCAAAGGTTTTGAACTTTGTTTGCCTGCTTGTTTTATGAGTTACCCACTATTTAAAAAGGCCTCGGAGGGAGGGCATCGTTTTATTTGCCTTTCATTATCAGAGGTCTCTTTTAATTATGATTCACTCACTTTTTTATTCATAAAACTTTTATAAAGTGTCTTCTTCATGTCATATACTTTGCCCAGTACTTTCATCTATATTAATGTTTTAAAATCTCTAATACAGTTTTATAAAGCAGGACTTTTTACCCCCATTGACAGCTAAGAAGACTGAGGCATAAGTAGGAAATATCTTAACCAAACCAGGAATGATGGAACTAGATTCAAACCTAAAATTCAGTAGCAGGCCCAGAGTTCTTTGCTCTCTTGGCTGTGGTCTGTCATTCACTATGTTGGAGATACTGACTTTTGTTATTGCATCTTGGACAAAACCTTTTCTTGTCTACGGTGTGTCTGATTAACAACTTGGCATCAGATTAATTTTTGTGGGTTAGAAAGAGAAAAGTAAATCAAAAAGTTTTTTTCTATTGTATCAGGATGTCTGTAAGAAAAGGATGTGATTATGAATGCATTTGGCACTAAAAAAATTCTCAAAATCTGAAAGTCTGGGCTAATTGCTTGATTCTGAGGCAATAAACTCTTAGAAACAAACACACTGTGTCATCATGTTGGGGTGAAGGTGAGAGCAAGTAGTTAATAGAGAGTAGGGCCAAGCTATCCCAAACTCTAAGCCTTGACCTCTCCAGGTAAGGAGCATAATCCAGGCATTGACTAGGAGGGCCGAAGGGACTAAGAATCAAAAGAGAAATTAAAAAAAAAAACATTTTGAAGACCCCTCTCCCTCTTTTCCTCAGGTTTTGGTGCCAGGCAACCCTGAACTTGAACTTGCTTTATCACTTAGCAGCTCCAAGGAAATAAGCAAGAGATAATCTTCCAGTCTCTGATTCCTCATCCACGAAATGGAGATAAAATAGTCTAATTCAGAGATTTGTTTTAAGAATTAAATCAGATAATATAGGCCAAGTACCTCTCTAATAACTAATGTCATCAATGTTGAGTAAATGGAAGCTATCATTCACTTAATCATTAGTTACAAAAAGAAATAGGAGAGAACATTATGCATAAACTATGGGCTCAACTATTCAGAAGCCACATGGAAGAAAAGACTATGGATATAAGCCAAATTATTTATGGTTTCTTATGTGTGACAGAATATAAGTCGCTGTTATTTTCTTTCTTTATATTTTTCTAAACATTACAAGCTGTACATGATTTGCTTATATTCTTTTAATTAGAAAAAAAGCAAAAGAGAACTAATCTCTTCCTTTAAGTGGATGCTTAAGATGTTTTATTATTATGTCTTAGAAGATGGAAAACAAATGGTAAGTTCATTAATTAAAATGCCTGATTTTTTACTATCCAAGAATCCATATAATTTGCATGTCATAGCAAGTACAAAGTCACTACGTGAGTGTAAACATTTATCATTGGAATAGAAGTTCAATTTCAGCCATCAGATGCTATGCTGGACCACAGGAGTCTAACTGTACCATTGACCCAGACTAGAAAAACTAGTAGTTTTTCTCTCAGTGGAATGTGGTCATTAAAACTTTGCTATTCCATCCTACGAGTTAAATTTTTAGAAGATTTAATGATTATTTTGGTTACAGACTTTGAGATGTAATAAAATTTCTTCTTAAAGAAAATTGTATTTGGGGTCATAAGATCCCAGCATTCTTACTTCCTCTCTATGGTCAGTTATCTTTTCTGTAAAAATGGATTTCCTCTCAATTGCCCCTTTTTCTGAATTGTAGAGGAGTTCTTTCAAAAGCGAGATCTCTAACTGGAGGAAAGCAGATTTCTTTTGAAAAGCTGAGAGGGCAAGAAAGATTTTCTACATATAGATGGAAATGTGACTTTCTAGAAAAAGATGCTGATGTTTTTCCTTTTAGTGGGTCTCCCGCCTCTCAATTTTCTGTCAAATGTAATCACTGAGAAGCAAGCATCAAAATCCAAGAAAAGTGACGTGCCACTTACCCATGCAATCTGGGCCCCAGTGGCCTGGACAGCACTGAGGCTGGAGATAGGTCTTCCTACAGATGTGGCGACATCCAGGGAGAGACAGCGAGTATGTTCTGACCTCAAAGGTATACCTCGAAGGGAAAAGAGAGGACATCAACCCCATAATCAGAGCAATCCAGTTAACTATGGGCAGTGGGATTGCCCTAGATTTTTATTTAGGTCTTTACACTTGACTATATTTAAAAAAATATACATCAAACACAGTTTACTTTCTAGGTAGAATAAAATATAATCGCGACATATTTAATGGTAAGAAATTGATAAAAAAAATCAAGGCCCAATGAAAATAGGGATGAAATATCTAAAGTGATGTCAAAAGTGAAGTTATCAGGTGAAAAAAATCATGTTCGACTCTAGGCACATGCTAAAAGTACACTTCAGACTTGTCACTGAGTATCCTAGCAGCCAATGCAAGAAGAGAAAGATTGCGAGTTATGTGATGCACAGGATACATGGATTTAAAACAAACCGACTGCTCAGGATTAGCATATTTTTATGCAGATACTGTAAATGTAGACATTTCTGTGAGAAATGTATAGTGTGGTGAATAACATTTGCCACAGTTTCCTCGAGGGAGATATAACGAGTTCCTTAGAACAGTTTTTCTACCAGCTGAGATACTGAAATAGCAGTTCTTTAGAGGCTAAACACCATTGTTTATTTACAGGGATCTCTGCATGGATGGCTTATTCCAGGAGTTGACTTTAGTATTTCTAGATATAACAGTGTTAATGTTTCATTTTATACAAAATAAGAAGTCTTACTAGTCCTTTATCCCTGAATCAAAAACAAACTCATTGAGTACTTCTTAATTTTTAAATTAGTAGACGAGGAAATAAAAAATTGTGTTTGCACTTGAGCCGCGTGGCTGCATCCATTAAGCTAGTGAGCAGAACCGCTTGTCATCCTTTGCAAGGATTAGCTTTAAATTATGAGAGTTTGGAATCATAAGAGAATTTCAGGAATGCGGCACTCACATAAAATGTAATGAAGCTGTAATGCATTTGTCTCCCTTCTTTGGATTGTAATTAATATCAGGGTCCATAGCTACTTAGTAAAATGACTATGGGACCCAAGGCTTAATAACATGTTCTGATTAGAACCCTTTCCAAGTGAAACAAAACCCAGATTTTCACACAAAAGAAGGGCAAAATGAGGGAGAATGTTTATGTGTAATCCAATACAGTCAGATTGGTATTAAATTGTGAATCAGTAATAATACATTTTTTAGACTCAAGGTCATAGTTTTGAGTTATGTAGGTTTAAACTCATGTAGTCTTAGAGTAAGAGAAAACCATGGAAATGCTTGGTAGTTTTTGAAACGGTAAGTTTCTATTTAGGCTCACAGTCCCTTGAGTTCCAAGACGCAAGCACACTTATTTTCTCATAACGAGTACCTGCAATCTCGAACCCCTATGGAGCCATTGGTGACCTTGGTGTAACCATCTGGGCACTTGATTCCAAAGTTGAATGAGCATGATTGGCACTCAGTCCTCATTATAAGGATAGACTTCTTATCACATCTTTTCATCTGTAAAAATGTAAAAAAAAAAAAAATCAAGTCTCATTAGTAGAGCCTTGCTTGGCCAAGCTTCTCCATTGACCTTATGTCAATGGAATGACAAGGATGGCAATGAGGTTGATTGGTCATGACTAGCAGGCTGCTTTCAATCTTATCTGGAAAGAGTGTTGGGATCAACAAGCAATGCCTGAATGACAAGGCTGTGCAAGGCGCTGCTTGTATCACCCGTCTGCCATCCCTGATCTAAGGTCTGGAGTCCAGCAAGGTAAGGTAACTTCATTACATACACTTTTCCTAATGGGAAACCTGAACTAGATTGTATTCTTTTCAAATGAGAAATTGTTAAGGCAGGTTATTCAAGGTCAATTGGGCACAGATCAACAAGTCTCAAGGATATCATTTCAGCATCAATTCCAGAGGAATAGTCTAGTCTGGGTGCTAAATGCATGCCATGGAGCCTACAGTTCTTGCTCCAAGATATCTAAGATTGCAAACATCTTAGAGCAGGAACTGTATGGAGCTCTAGAGTGTGAGCTCGGTGAGGACAGTGATCTTTTTCTGTTTTGTCCTTTGCTGTTTTGTCCCAGGCACCTAGAACTGCGTCTGGCACACAGCAATGCTTAGTAAATAGTTGTTGATTAAATGAGTGAATTGTAGGAAATCAGACAGTCGCACCAGAAACAGTCAATTAGCAGCATCGGGCAGCAGGGAACTGATAAAATGAACGATGCAGATTCACCTGGGCCCTGTCTTCAGGATCCCTCATTGCCCATGATTTTGGTATTGATCTTCCTAATTGGATTTCCTCCCCTCTTTAAAGTTCCCTTTATTTCCCCATGGAGCTTCAGAAATAGCAGCTTTGTACAACAAAGAGAGACTGAACTTGGGAGTCAAAAGACCTAAGCTGGGAATCAAGTTCAGTATCTTTGCTAACTACCATCTGGAATGAATTCCTTACTCTTTGCCATCATCAGTAAGGCGGAGATACTGATAACTACTCTCCAGGTTGCTGAGAACTTTAAATGATGTAACACGTGCAAATTGCCTGCCCAGTATTGAGAATATTGTAGGCAATAAGTGCTACTGCATGTATTGCTCCTCTAGCCCCATCTCTGTGATTGGCTTGTTGCCTCATCTGATAGTAATGTTCTTCCCCCTCCCCTTAGCGACCCGAACCTCATATCCTTCAAGCCCTATTTAACAACACCACACCCACAAAACCGCACTCATTTCTCCTCTTTTCAATGGTTGTCTTTGCTCCTTTTTTTCATTTTGTTGTCTTTGCTCCTCTTTTAAAAACCCACTGTGAGAGAGGGCCACTTCTCAGACTTCTTTGTCACCCCATAGCACATCCCATGGGCCCAGCACTAGGCGAGGGGTCATGGGAATGTCATAACTACTTCTAAGTGTATTGAAATTTGTATGGGCTGCATGAGAAGAAACCCTGCATTTTCAGACCAGTTTATGGTTATACAAACTTCCAAAGGTATCATCTTATTCAATCTCAACCACCCTAAAGACAAGTAGGACAGGTATCATCATTCTCATTTTAGGGAGGAGACAACTGAGGTGAAGGATGGTTCAGTGACTTGTCCAAGGTCGCACTGTAAGTTAGTGGTCTTCTTATTCCTTGGTTAGCCATTTGTCTTCCCTGAGCATGCTATAGTACTGTATAGGAAGACAAAATCTCTGTTTTTACTGCCAGCTTTCATTTGGTGATCATTATGAACCAAAGAAGCACTGGAATGTTCTTTATGGAATAATAAAAGCCACCTTTAGATATAGTTTGAATTAATCCCCTTCAATGGTCATGACACCCCCATATTTCTTTAGGCAGGATTTTCTTTACATTAAGGTTTCCCAAGTGGGTTAGCATATAAGGCGACATCCCTTTGTCTTTGCTTTCTTAGCAGGCCAAGGTTAATATTCTCTTTTCAAAATTCCCTTGACCCGTGAGTTGTCCTTTTCAAATGGAATCACTCATTCTACTTCTCAGATGATCACTTCTTGAAAAGTAAACTCAGCTTTAAGCATCCGTCAACATTTCTGCACTTAAAAAGCAAGCACTCATGATGATGATGTTGATGGTGATGAGGAGAAGGATAATTACTGTTGCTTGTGGAGCACTGTCAGGGGAGAAACTGAAACTTAGACACACTGAATGACTTGCTCAGTATTAAACAGCTAGTAAACTGCGGAGAATAGTCACTGATCCTCAGAAATATTTGTTAAACAAATAAAACCATAGTCAAACTCACCCCTGTGTAACCTTAGAGCTGGAGCCCGTAACCATTATGCCATCCTCCAATGCTTTCATGAAAAGCACTCTTAGAAGACAGCTAATTGGAGTTACATTGGTGTTGATGCAAATTTTCCTGGCACGGATGCAGAATCATGTTTAATAGAGCAGGAATTATTAATAGAGCAGGAATCATATGTCTCATGAAATGCAATGTAAATACCCACTTGGGTTGCCTCTCATACGCCTCTTTAGACGGACCTTGCTTCAGATCTGACACTGAACTTACTCTATGATGACAATCCATGTGGACCTACTTGACAAGCAACAGTGCTGATGTACTTCACAGGGGCTACCACTGCACCTGCCCTGGGTACTTCCACTGCAACTTGTGAGGTAGAGGGATGAATACCTAACGCATTTTGTAATACTGTCTTTCTCAGCCAGATATTGCCCAAACTGAAAATCCCCAGAACATCTCTCTACAGCTATTGTTATTTTCTGCATTGGGAATGGTGCAATGGAAGGTATTCACAGAGATGAGACTAAAGCAAATAAACAAAGAAAACCCCAGGACTTCACCCATGCCCAATAGAAAGAGGGATATTAACACTAAAATCAGAGCCCCCAGCAATGGTGTTTTTAGCACAGGAATAACCAACTGGGTTAGCACATCTTCAGAAAGATGATTTGCCATTAAGATCCTATTCTCCAGAAGCTTTCTCTTTATTTTATGAAGTCCAGATAGTACTCTTCATCCACGACAACACAGAACAGCATAAGCTTTTGAATACATTGTGAAAATTGACAAATTAAAAAAAAACACAAACAAAAACTCGAGTCTCATCTTACCTGCTCTGCAGTTTCTGGTGGGGAGCAGAAATTTTGAACCACCAATCCAAGGAAGAAAAGTATTAAATTTTGTAGCATGGTGAGGAAATATTTTTCCTTCTCCGTGCCAGGCACCTGCTAGAACTATTATCTATTTTAACTTCGTCTGATGAACTCCCAGTGAAATCTTTCTCATTTCAGTGTTTGTTTTTAAATCTTTTCCTCTCCTTTCCCTGTATCGAACCAGATGACATGTGAGATCTGCCTCTACACAGGAAAAGTGGCAAATCCAGAGGTTGTGGTGAGATTGGCTACTCTCAACTGTATATGTACCCTGGCTGAATGACAGGATATCCTGAAGGGACTAAGGCAGAGACACAATCTGGAATTTCTGTGCCTTGTGAAACTCCCGGGCATAAGCTCCTGCCTCCCCCTGCTCTGCCCATTCCGCCTCCAGTCCTGTCTACTCCTGGACCCACAGCCCTGCCAACCTTTCCACAGCCACATCATGGAAAACTGCAGGTCTGTCTGTCTAAATCCAAGCTTGCTGTTAGGCAGTGTTTGTGGGAGTGCCCCTAGACAAGTACAATCCCGTGCAGGGAATGTGGCAGAGGCCCGTGTCCTTGACTTTGAAGACTAGGGGTGGCCTCTCCTGCTGTGGTTGGTACACTACTGCAAATAAATGTCTCTTTGCAGATACCAATAATTGTTTTTTTTGACTCATCCTTTTCCTTCTTCCATGTCACTTCAGTAGCAAATGACTGGGCCTGTAGAGTTCATCTTTCCCTGAAAAGCCTCCGCTTCAAGGATTTAATGCCACCTCTTCAGGGAAGCCTTCCCAGCATGCCCCCTCCAATAGCATCTTGGAGGCCCTCCTAGCAATATGCACATAATGCTACAGAAGTTCAGTCATATCTATCACAATCCATCCTTCACCCATGCCCAATTGTAAATTCCTTGAGGACAGGGGTATAGCTTTCATTGTCTCTGTATCCTTGGCAATCTAGAGCAAAAACCTGCATTTGAAAATAATAAAAACAGATTATACCAACATTTGTTGAAATCTCAGTATGTGCTAGTCACAGGATAATTCACAGAAAATAGATATATGTATTCAAACTATACATTGAAGGGCTGGGCTATTAGTTATAGATACTTATGTGTGAAGCAGCTCTTTAAAGAAACAAGATGCACAAATAGGTCTGTTTGGTGTAATATGCATAATTGAAATTAATAAAACCTGTAAGACCGATATTGTTATACTATATTCCGTTAGGATCTCAAAAATCCCCACATATTTAGTAATCCATTTGTGCTTAAAATATTCATATGCATGAAAAGCGTAAAGAAAAAAGTAAAACCTCTGTACACGATAATAGAAAGTAATAATTTTTTTTTTGAAATTGCGCTGATATTTAAAACACTCTCCTAAAACCTGACTCCTTTGCAGCTGGCACAGCTTTTTTTTCAGGTCTAACTGGCACTTTGTGAAATCGTTAGGATTACTGTCCCCATTTTACAGATGGGGAAACTGAGGCAGAGAAGCTAGGCAACTTTTCCAAGGTCACACAGCTAGTGGGTGGGGGTCCAGTTTCCAAAGTGTGTGGCCCCAGAGCTTCACTGTTAACCCCTACCCTCTACGGACTGAAATAATACATATTTAATGCATAGATAAAGAGCAGGTGGTCCTCCAGTCCCTCTGAGATAATGGCAGAGTAATAGGTACAGAACCAGAAAGGACAAAGTCTGGGCTTATCAACAAGACAGGCTTATGAGGGTATATCTCAGGACGCTGAGTTAACTGGGGACTCGAGTAGTTATAGAGAATGCGTTTAGGTGGAAAAAATCCTCTTTTCTCTCTCATCTCTCTCTCTCTTTTTAATTTTTGAAACATTACATTACACTGATAATAATCTAAGTTTTCAGAGACTAACACAGAGGTCTGAATGGGGAGATGCCAGGTGAGGAAGCTCTTAGAATCCCTTGGTTCAGTGTATTTCATCCATGGCTCAGAATCTTGGAGGAGCTTAGAAAAAATTCCTCAGTGTCCAGTCCTACTCCAGAACCATAAATCAGAACTTCTGAGTGTGGCGAATAGATGGAGTATTTTTCAAAGCTTCCTAGGCGATTCCATTTGCATGAGACCGTTGCTCAAGGAAAAATTAACTATATTCTGTGAAGCCAGTGGGATTTGAGGTTTATCTGTTATAGCAGCTATGTCACTTTTACTGATACTACCAGGAAAAATAGTTGGAAGGTTCCTTCTGATTCTTTTCTCTCTGAGGGACATGGATACATATCTGGGGCTTAGAATGGGCTAGATCCCTGGGGAAATAATAAATAAATCCATACTTGCATTTTCTAAATAGTTCTGGGAGATGCTGCAAGGGATGCTGGGGAAAAATTCTCTCATCAGATAATTTGGAAAATCCTGCCTCTGGTGTCCCTGTCTATGTACTGACCATTCTCATTTGCTCATTAAAGGTTCTGAGAAGTCCTGCAGTAAAACATAACGTAACAAAACAAAAGAAAAAATTTCACTTTGCTTAAAGCAGTATTTTCCAATTATTTTTAGACCAAGAGTTGCTTTGTCTCTTTGCAAACTAACTTAGCAAACCTCCGTATTTTGTGCTCTATCGATCTCTTAGGGAAATACTGTCCCAGACTTTAGCAGGTTGAATATTCTATCTTTAAGTAGCCAGGGAGTAGAAGTTAGCCTTCTAGTGGCTATGAGGACTCCAATGACCTGTCGTACACTTTATCAATTAGCTGCATTTAAAAAATACATGTAACTCACATGGCTTTGTTTAAAATATTATCTGAGTAGTTTTGTTCATTTTATTTCTGTTTGGCTCATTTTAACAGAGATTCTTCAGATTATTTCAAATCCTTACCACTGCATTCTCCAAATATACCTTCAATCAACAAGTGCTTAGCATGGTGCCTAGCACATCACTCTTATAGTTAAAATAAGCCAATTTCATAGACAAGAGCTACACAAATCTCTGCCCTTAACCCAGTGTAGCTCCCAGCTGGGTCTGGATTTCCTGTGTCCTTGGTTGCTCCAGTTTGTGTGTCCTTCACGAGGTGGGGTGTCACTTCCTTTACTGTGGTCTCTATTCCTTTCTGTAGATTGTTTCTCTGTCTCTAATCATTCGAAGTTGTTTTGAGACAAGCGTTTTTAATCAACAGTATTTCCTAGGCGGTTTTGCTCTTCCAATATCCCCTGTTGTGTTGTTGTCAGTTACCTGGCAACGGCTTTCCTCAGCCCACGACTGCCTTTTTGCTCTCTCACTATTTCCCCCTTATGTCCTCCTCCTTTGCCCCTGTGGTCTGTCCTCAGTGACGGCAGTGAGATGTGATAGTTTGCTCTTGGGTGACAGGCTCAGTATCTTGACTGGAATCTGCAGAGACTTGCCATATTGAAAAGAGAAAAAGAATGGCTAGGATAGGATGCTTCCTGAGTAACACGGCTGAGCATCTCCTGTGGCAACCGGCTTCTGCATTGTTAATGTTTACCTACTCCTTTCTCTACAGCATGCCAGTCACTGAGATTTAAGTCACTTTGAATAACACCGGATTTCATGTGTGCTTTGAGTAGCATTCCAAGACGGGGGCATAATCATTTTCACCACCACCACCATCACCACCACCACCACCACCACCACTATCATCTTCATCATCACAAACTCAAGCATAGCTTTTAAATGTGCCGGACTCGCTTAATCTTTTAAGTCACTTATTTAAACTTCACCACAAGCCTATGACATAGATATTATTATTATTATTATTATTATTATTATTATCATCATCATCATCATCATCATCATCATCATCTTATTACTATTCTCCTTCTGCAGATGAGAAGACTGAGGCAGAGAGAGGATAACTTGTCTGAGATCACAAGGATAGTAAGTGATGGAGTAGGGATTTGAATGTAGGCAATGGGGAGTCAAAGGTTGATGCTGAGGTATTCATATGACCTGCTTTGGTTCTTGAGTCTTGAGCAAGGTCCTTTTGGACCTTGTGAGTTGGCTGACAGGGTTAGAGTTTATGCTTCCAAAATAGAACTAATCTGTTTACATGGGGATCCATTGTATCTTTTGATTTGCAGGAAAAAAGAAAGGTCAGAAACTGGTATCTAAGGTTAATTTTCTGGTTAAAATTTATTTTTTGCTCTTGAAGTAGTTTGGGCTAGAATAAAGGAGAAAAAGATCTAAGAACAGCAGCTAGGTTTTGATATTTCTTGAGCATATACCTAAAAAATTGAAAAAGTTGCTTTGCATAGTTTCAACAGATCCAACAGCTCCTAGAACATTTCCAAAAAAAAAAAAAAATGACGCTTTAGGAAGTGAAAAAAAAAATAGAAAAGGAAAAACAATAGTAAGTCCCTGAAAACTTCCGGTAGGAGAAATCATTAGGGACTATTTGGCAATGCCTCCCATCCCTATTTGGACCCCTCCAAGCCTAATGTGGTCCTTGATAAAATTTAAATTCTGGTCAACATGGAGCAAATGGAGCTAACAAAACAGACTATCAAAATCTCAGTTCATAGTTTCAAGTAGTTTTAAGGGTAGCCTCCAAGTCTGAGCAATATTGAATTTTTTCTTTGCCTGTTTTTCCCTGTTTTGGGTAAGAATATCTTGCATTTTTCAAGATCAAAGGACTTAACAAGCTAAACTGAGAGTAGTCTATATTTTTCTGTCATGTTTTAGAATAACCTCTGTTTAAAAAGACTTTGAGTAAAATTTTAAATAATATTTTAATTTGGACTGATTTTTACAGGTAGCTGTCCCAAATACCTACCTTTACTTCGATTGTGTAGACACAAGTGATATCTAACAGAGTGCTTTTTTTTTCTTGATTGCTACCACACTGTAAATTTTACTCATTCATTCATTCATCCAGCAAAGGTTTATGAAATGCCAAATGCTATGATGGGCTCTGGGGACAAAGTGCATTATAGCTTCTAACATACTTTTTTACATGTTATCTCAGTTAAACTCTATTACAACCTTGTGAAATAGACTGGGCAAAGAGAGATATCTTGATTTGGTAGATAAGAAAAGTGAGACATAAAGAAATTGAGTGACTCACATAGAGTCAGTAAGTTAGTATAAACTAGTAATAGATGCTGGGTAAACTTACTCTAATCATATGCTCTGCCTGTTACAGGAGACTACCATTCCAATATCAGATGTTTAAACTAGTAAATGGATTATCTGTGGTTCATCTAAACTCAGTCATTCAAATGCTGAACTGCATTGGCTGTTATTTGTTGTTACACTTAGACAAGGCCATGGCCACAGAAGTCTTGGAGAATGAATATAAAGAACTTGGTTGAGATTAATACAAGGTTAGGCATACTTGGGCCAGAACTGAAAGTGTTGGGTCATCAGTTCCCAGTGGTCTACTGCATGGTCTACTAGTCTTGCTGTCCACAGCATGTATACCGCGGGCAAACAAATTCTTTATGTAAAAGAATTTGGCCTTGCTCTAGGAACTGGCACCATCCCAGCTCTACCGAACGCCAGATGAAGCACACACCTGCTAGGCATGCCTCTACTCAGTGACTTGTTTAGGTCTGCAGCAACCTTCCCCCAAAGAGCCACTTGACTAATTTATTTCCTTCAAGTTCTCGTTCAAATCCACTCTCTCCATGAGACCTGCACAGATTACTCTGTTGAAAACTGCTACATGCATCCCTCCCACCCTGGTATCCCTGCTTCCTCTTATTCTGATCTTTTTCCTTCTCCTTGTCATGTATCACGTTCTAAGTCACCACATGATTCACTTGCTTATTATGTTTATTGTTTGATGTCTGTCTCCCCAGTTAGAATACACGCTCATTAAGGGTAAGGATTTTTGTCTGTTAGCTAACTGATATATCTCAACTATCTGGAAAAGTGCTTGATATACAGTAAGCACTGACTGCTAATGATTGACAGAATAACTCATTGAAGTGAAAATTCTCAGCTATATAGATAAGCAGGTTAGATAATTCAAGTAAAATACCACCATCCTCAAAAAAATTTATTGAAATGGACTGTTGTTTTTTCTTTATATTCCCTGAGCCCCTTACAAAGTCAGTTCTTTCTGCTCTTTATGTCACTCAGCTCTGCTA